>WITN01000442.1:0-71302 GCA_015025155.1 Lactarius quietus
GGTTTGGATGGGCGAGGATCGGGTTGCTCGTGATGTGGGCTTTAAGTGTTTGGAACGCGGTTTGCTGGGCCGCGCCCCAGTGCCATTCTACGTCTTTCCTTGTTAGTGTATTCAGTGGTCGAGCGATATTGGCGAAACCTAGGATGAAAGGGCGATAAAAGTTACAGAAACCCAAAAAACTGCGTACGTCCCTGACTTTCGTCAGAACAGGCCAGTCGCGGATGCCTTTCACTTTTGCTGGATCCATGCGCGTCATCCCTTTTCAAGGATTACCCCAGGTAATCAATAGACGGAATGTGAAAGGCGCATTTTGCCAGTTTGAAGTAAAGGTCGTGGTCCATGGCGACCTTGAGAACTGCCGCGACTGCCGCGGTGTGGGCATCATCTGTTTTCTGGAAGGAGCCACTGTCTTTAGTAGCGATAGCAATATCGTCCATGTAAATTCGAATGTGCGTGCCCTCCGAGGCGAATTTCTCGATCACCGGTCTGTAAATGTCGTTCATGAAGGCTTGAAAGGTCGCCGGTGAGTTGCAAAGGCCAAAGTACATGACCGTTGGTTCGAAAAGTCCACGATGCGTTTTGAATGCAGCCTTGTGTTCATCCCTTCCTTGATTCGGATGTTGTTGTACCCTTGTCTGACGTCGAATTTTGAGAACATAACTGCACCCCCAAGATCCCTCATGAGGTCAGTTATGAGGGGAAGGGGATATTGATTTCGTATTGTCCATCGATTGATCGCCCGGTAGTCTTGTACTGGTCGTAATTTCCCGTCCTTCTTCTTGATGAAGAAGAAGGAGGATGCGTATGGCGACTGCGACGGTCTGATGTACCCCTTTTTGAGGTGTTCGTCAATAAATGCGTCCAGTGCTTCGTCTTCGTGTCGAGTCATCGGGTAAATTCTACATGTCAACGCTTTTGGGGCATTTGGGAGGAGGGTGATGGCATGGTCGCAAGGTCGTCGTCCTGGTAGTCTTGCTGAAGCGTCTTCATCGAAGACTTTTCGGAACGCCTCGTATTGTGGGGGTAGAGTCGGTACTTCGTCCTTCCTTGCTATCGTTGGCTCCTTTGGAGTGACTATTCTTTGTTCTTCTGTGATGCCTCTTTTCAATTGGGTGGCGATGTCTTCCTTCCGTTCTGTGAGTAAATGTGCAAGCACATTGCGTCGGTCTGTTGTGTTGACGGTCTTGATGATGATTGGAAGGTGTGCTTGGTTTATTGTACCTGTCCTCCAATCGAATCGTGGTTCGTAGGCTGCGAGCCAAGGATATCCAAACAAGATGTCTTCTTTCCCTATATCGGTGACTAAGAACCGCATTTCTTTTTCATTTCCTCCTACATTGACGCGAAGGATGACGTAGCTGGTGATGTGCCCCGCTTTGTTTGTTGAGTCATCGATATTATAAATCCGTTTTGGGGTTTCTAAGCGCCGCATCTTTATCCCCATTTCGTTGAGAAAACGTGCGCTCACAAAGTTGTCAGTGGCGCCAGAGTCCACTAGTGCTTTTATATTGGCCGTGTTGTAACGTGCGTTGAGATGAACTGGAACTCTCATAGATCGGTAGCGCGTAATATAACAGAGTTACAACGAAGTGCCCTCACCCAGGCGTCGGGTTTAGGTGTCAGAAAAATACGTCCCCATCAATTTCTGGAGGATGAGGTCTTTTACTTCATCCCCTTCACTAGCCACTCCCCTGAGCCAGTCTTCGGCTTTGTCTTCCTCCGTCTTTGTCCTCTCCTCTACATTCCTTATTTGCTGTGGTCGCCTGCCTTGCCTTGGCTGGCGACAGTCTCGGCTGATGTGCCCCATTTTGCCACAGTTGTAGCATCGTATTTGACTGAAGTCTCGGGCGCCGTGGTTTTCTCTTTGTCGTTGGAGGTACCCTCCTCTTGGTTGGAATGGAGGTTTCGGAGTATTGAGGACATCTTCAGCTCCAGCGAGCCGTCCTCTGACTCGGTCTGTGGATGTGTCCATTGCATCTGGGTGCGGTAGTGGGGTGAGCAATTTTGATAGTGCTCCCGCGTGATTTCTGTTAGAGCCCTTGAACATATCAAGGTTCCCGCGTACCGTCTGCATATGGATCCACTTCTGTTGTCTTCTGAGAGCCGATGCTCTCCATTCTTCATAAGTCCTGGGGTCGTCGTGTTGGTACATGGCCTCGTATAGCGTCCTTGGCAACCCTTTTATGAAATATTTGAGGGTCTGCTCGGCGTTAATGTCGTATCCCGCGTATCGAACCAATTGTTCGTATAGCGCAATGTAGTCGTCGATCTTCCCTTCCTTCATCCGTATTCCTGCATCAAGCTGAGCTTGAGCTTGTTCCTTGCTGAGCACGTCCGCAAATTGTCTTCGGAAGGCCTGGAGGATATTGTTCCATAGCCTGTTGTCGAATTGACTGACGCCCCTCGTTACTTCTCGAACTAGCCATTGACTGGCCAACATGACCCAGGCGTTAACCAGGTCCCCTTGAACATATGTGAGAAACAACATAGCTTTTTGATACTTGTTTCTCATTGCGGAATGGCTTGCGTTTACTCCGGCGTAGACTTCCCATTGAAGGATGAAACCTTCAACTTTGGAGCGGTCTCCACTGAAGGAGCTTGGAGGGTTTCCTATAAATTTGTCCGTAGCATGTCCTCCTTGTGGTGGTCCTCCCATTGGTGGTGGGCCTCCTCCTCCTTGAGGTGGTGGGCCTCCTCCTCCTTGAGGTGGTGGGCCTCCTCCTCCTTGAGGTGGCGGACCTCCTCCTCCTTGAGGTGGGTTTTCAGGTTGTCTTCTGTATGGGTACCCTCGTAACCCATCTCCCCGATTGATTTGCTCGTATGGTTGAGGGGGTGGATCGTTGTAGTCGAAATCGAAACCCCCTGGCTGGTCTGGCTCATCGGGTCCCATGGCCCTTCGTGCAGCTTGTAAATCTGCTGGGTTCATGTCTACTACATGACCCGTGCGTTCGTCGATAATTAGAGGCGTTGGCTCCTCGATGAGAGTTTGAGTAGCCATGCGGATTGGATCTGGGATGTGCAACATAGCTGTTTGTTGGATGATATTCTCCAACGCTGGTTCTTCGTGAACGTAAATGTTCTCTGGTTCTTCGGCTATAGATGGCGTGGGTGGCTGTTCACTGGTGTGACTAGTGTCCGATCTTGCGGGTGTTCGGTGTTGGAGTTCTGGGGACACTGCTTCAAATGTTTCTTCTGGTTCCCCGTCGATTCTTCCCTGTTGTCCGATTGGTAATGCGTTGGTTAGTGGTATGTTGCAGTTGAGATCGTCGCCAGCTGGTCTGGCTGCTTCGAAGTATTCTTGGGTTCGGTTCCACCTGAGTTCTACCCAGCAACACCTTTCGTGATGAAAGATGACGGGATGAAATCTCTGGGCGGTGCTTGCTTCCGCGTAATACCCAGTATTGAAGTGCTCATTGTCTCCTGTTCTTCTGTCGTCGGGGATTGTCCTCCAACGGATACGATTGATGACGTATCGTGCGGGAGCGTCCCTATCTCTGGCGCTGACTTGAAAAGGTTGGAATTCCCAACCGTCCTTGGTTGTGATAATCGCCACGGTGTAGTGTAGAGCTTTACTCTGATGTTATGGTCGCGTTTGACCCGAGGTCTGACTTAGACCCAACTACACGGTGGAAGTGTGAAGAGACTTAGCAACGTAAGTCTACGCACACAGGCGAGACTATGATGACGTAAGGACACCTGAAAGTGCCTTCCTAAGGGAGCGATCCTTAACCGGGGCTTTCGAGAGTGGAAGCCAAATGGATTCGAGAGATGATACAAAAGAGTAAAGCTGCCGACTACATCAGTCGACAGCCGCCTTATAACTAACACTGGTGGTATGCCTTTGTCAGCAATACCGCCACTACTACTACTGCTTGGTAACGTCCACTACAACTATCAGTAATCAACATAAGTAATCGTGAATAAGGAGGCGTCGTCTCGGTAAGCGAACACAGTAAGCGAACACAACAAGATGAGTAACGAGACAATGAAAACGTGATAGTACATGGGTAAGCCTCAGGAGCGACTCGTCATCCTGCTTACCTGCCCGAGCGGCAAATCATAACAGTCCATCTTGTGTTCGTCCCTTATCCTGACAATGGTGTGCGCCCTCCCCAACCTCTTTGCCGAGTGTCGCGCGCGATCGACGTGCACGAAGATGTCGTCTTCGAGCTTCTTGATCGCCACCTCCAACTCTTGGATGACCTCCTGGGACGCGCGGTAGCGCCTCACTTCGGCGGCAAGGGAGATGTCCCCCAGCCTCGCGAGGGCTTCGTCTACCTGTCGCCGTCCCCGGAAGTCAGTGTGGAGGTACTGTAGGTCTTCTCGAGAGTACTCAGCTGCGGGCCCCATGTCCCTACATGGCTCGGCGTGGATGTCTCCTCGGTAGATGGGCGAGAGTCGCCCCATTGTCCCGAATACTTCGGGGTTATCGAGCATCCTCACCCGTACATACCTGGCGGGGATGCGTCGACCCTCATGCTCAATCACCATTGGTACCCAATTCATCCCGTTGTTGAGGACGAATCCATTGGGAGTAGGCGATAGGGTACGGATAGGGCATCTCGGCGCATAGTGATGGGTGAGGGATCGCGCGCCTCTCGGTAGGGTGGTAGTCCTCGTGACTCGTACCCGATCTCCGCAGTCAGTCCGTAGATGACAGCAACCGGCGGTGATCGTTCTTCGTCATCCACGGTTTCATCGGCAATGTCTTCTTCTTCTTCGTCTTCTTGGTTTCGTGGGGGGATGCGCAAGGGTTCGCAGTGGCAGTAACTTTGAGGGTTGTCGCATCGGGTACAGATGATGTGGGTGTCGTGGTACGAGCCATCGGAGGACTCGTCGCTGTCATATCGGTCGACAGCAGTGGTGGACGTGAAGGCGGTGGAGGGCTGTAGGATACTTGCCTTGTCAATCGCTGTATCCTCTTCCGTCTCTCCTCCGCTGTCATCTTCGTTACTTGATCCAGTCGCCATGAGGTCATCACCTCCTTCAACAACCCGTAGTCCTTCCTCATCTGCCTCCACTCTTCCGCTAGTGGGTGTGGGGAATCGCCCATGAGCCTCGGCCAGGTCGCGTTCTTGTTGTTCCCGCTTGTCTCGGTCTCGTTCGGCCACGGCTCTGACCTGCTCGATTGCTGAGCAGAAAGGGTCGTCCACATTGTTGGTGGTGTCGTAGGTGGTGAGGGTGTTGACAGAGGGGAGGTCATCGATGTGAGTAAGAGTGTTAATGGGGATGTAGGCCATTGGGGTGGGGATTGGTCGTGTCATAGTCCCTGCTTTTATGTGAATTTCAGCTTGCAGGTTGGACTGTTTAAACTCCCTTATCTTCTCGTCCGCATGGACATCGCTCCATGGGACCCACTGGTTGTCCAAGTCTGAGTAACCCTTCCATTTGATGAGATACTGAAGTTTGCGCCCTCGTCCATGTCTTCTTGAGTCTAGTACTTTTTCGACCTCATATTCTTCCACGTCCTCTACTAATTCTGGTGGTGGGCGCTGATAATTTGCGCCGTGCATCAGCGTTTCTTTGTAAGGTGTGAGAAGGTCTGTGTGAAAGACGTCGTGGATACTCCACTGTGTGGGAAGTTCAAGTCGGTAATTGACAGGAGACATCACCTGGACAATCCGGAATGGCCCGTGTCGTCTGGGCGCAAGTTTTGTGGTTGGTTGATGAGTCCGCAGGTGATGTCCTTCTAACCAGACCCTATCTCCTATTTGATATTTAGGGAAGTCACGAGTCTTGATCCATGACTGTTGCGCGCGGCGCATTTGTTCTTGTGCCTGATTCCTTATCTCTTTCAACTGTTCTAGTCTAGCTGTGACCTGTGGTATGGGTGATCTTTTGTCCGTCCAATTAGTGTGTGGGTGATATCCCATCAACAACCTAAATGGAGTTTCGCGTGTAGATTCGTCAACCCAATTGTTGTGTGCGAACTCAGCTAGTGCGAGGTGGTCGGCCCAATTGTCTTGCCTTTCATTGGCCCAGAACCTAAGGTACTGTTCCAACCATTGGTTCGTTCATTCTGATTGTCCGTCTGTCCTTGGGTGGTAGGCAGTTGAAATGTTTTGTTATATTCCCAAGAGTCGGCATAGTTCTCTTGTAAACTTGGATGCGAATCGAGGATCTCGATCGCTGATTAATTTCGTCGGCAGGCCAAACCACGCGACCACATGTTTAGCATACAGCGCTGCGGTTTCTTCACCCGAGATTTCCTCCTTGCAAGGTATGAATATTGATGCCTTTGAGCAGTCGTGGTCAGTGACTGTGAGTATTGAATCGTACTCCCTTGATGTCGGGAGTTTGGTTATGAAATCTAGCGCCACTACTTCGAATGGTGTTGCTTCTGGTTTTGGGAAGATTGGTTGTAGCGGCGCCTTCGTCCTTTGTGTGTTGACCTTGCATCGCTGGCATTCAGCACATCCTCGTATGTATTCGGCAATGTCCTGCTTTATTGTGGGCCACCAGTAGTGGCGTTCCACCATCTGAGTTGTTCGGTTTATTCCTGGGTGGCCGTGAATAGGGGGATCGTGATGTGTGGAGATTACTTCTCTGATTTCTCCTGGTGTCCCCGTGACGACTAGCCTTTGTCCGTGGTACCACCAAAGTCCATCTACTTTGGTTAATTTATGGGGGTTGACCCACTTGCATATCCTTTGTTCGTCTTGTTGTGGTTGAGTGGTGGTTGTTCGTACGAACAACTTGTTTGGTAGCACTGTGACATTCTCGTTGTCCTTTTCTCCTTGGTCATAGTCGGTGCGTCATGAGAGTGCGTCTGCTCTTCCATTTGCGGTTCCCTTGACGTGATGTATCTCGAAATTGTATTCTGCCAATTCTAGTACTTCTCTGGCGATTCGTCGGCTGATTTTCTGGGGATCCCGCCAGTATCGAAGGTTAAGATGGTCCGAGAATATGCGTACTTTGTGTGGGGATCCAGCTAGTAGGTGTCGCCAATTCCTTAACGCTTTCACGATGGCTAACAACTCGAGGTTGTAGATGTCGTAGTTGCGTTCGGCGGCGTTTAGTGTTGCTGAGTAGTACCCCACAGGGTGTCGTTTTCCATCCAATTTCTTCTGTAACAGCACCGCTCCTACTGCGAATCCTGATGCATCGACTTCTAAATCGAATCCTGATGCATCGACTTCTAAATCGAATTGTTGTGTTTGATCTGCGTGTGCTAGTATGGGTTCTGTCATGACCCGTTGTTTGAGTGTATCGAATGCTGTTTGATGTCTGTTCATCCATTGCCATGGCTCGTCTTTTCGTGTTAGTTCATTTAGTGGTTTGGCAATGTTCGCGAAGCCTCTGATAAACTGCCAGTAAAAGTTGCAGAAGCCAAGAAAAGATCGTACGTCCTTAACTGATGAGGGAGATGTCCAGTCGTGAACACCTGAAATTTTGACGGGGTCCATACGTGTTACCCCCTCTTCAAGGATTACCCCCAGGTAATCAATACTAGTGGTGTTAAAGACACATTTTTCTGGTTTGAAGAAGAGGTCGTGTTTTTGAGCGACTTCTAAGACATCGCAAACTGCCTTCTGGTGTTGTTCGAGTGTTTTGATTGGCGTTTCATAGCTATCGCAATGTCGTCCATGTAGACCCTGATGGTTGTCCCATTGGGTTCATGTTTTGCTATCGTCGGTTGGTATATCTCATTCATGAAGCTCTGGAAAGTAGCTGGTGAGTTGCATAGTCCAAAGTACATGACGGTTGGCTCGAAAAGTCCGCGGCGTGTTTTAAACGCAGCTTTATGTTCGTCCCCTTCCTTGATTTGTATGTTATTATATCCTTGTCGCACGTCTAGTTTGCTGAACATTTGAGCTCCCCCAAGGTCTCGAATGAGGTCATTGATGAGAGGGAGTGGGTATTGGTTTCGTATTGTCCACTCGTTTATTCGTCGGTAGTCCTGTACGGGTCGTAGCTTTCCATCCTTCTTTTTAATAAAAAAGAATGATGATGCATATGGGGATTTTGAGGGACGTATGTATCCTTTTTCAATTTGTTCATCAATAAAGTCGTCCAATGCCGCGTCTTCTACCCTGGTCATGGGGTATACTTTGCAGTCAATTACTTCTGGTGCTCCCTTTTTGAAGTCTATTGCATGATCGCAACTTCTTTTGGGTGGGAACCTTTTTGATTCTTCTTCGCTAAATACTTTTGCGAAGCGTTGGTATTCTGTTGGTATTTTGACCTCCGCGGTGTACTGCTTGGCATCTACTGCGAGTTCTACCGCTGATCTCCTTCCATATACCTGTTCTTCTAGTTTTGTCACGACTTGTTCTTTTGTTTCATTTGTGAACATTCGTGATATCCTCTTGTCGTTTTCTTCTTCGTTTAGCAACTTTGCCAACACTGCTTTCCTGTCATTCGGGTTAATTGATCGCAACACTATAGGAAGTTGTTTCTCATCTATAGTGGCATGTCGCCAGCTGAACCTTGGCTCGTAGGTGGCGAGCCATGGGTACCCTAGTAGGATGTCTTCTCTTCCGATATCGGTGACGAGGAACCTCATTTCTCTTTTTGTTCCTCCTGTTTCCACGTTAAGTGTAAGGTAGTGTGTGATCTGTCCCGCTTTATTAGTGGTATCGTCGATGTTGTAGATATTTTTGGGCTTATCTAATGCCTGTTGTCCCAACCCCATCCGTTTGACGAAGTTCGGATGTATGAAATTATCAGTGGCTCCGGAGTCCACTAATGCTTTGATGTCAGCCATGTTGTAACTCGCGCGGATAGACACTGGTACTCGCATTGTAGCGTTATCACCTAACGCTTGTTCGACTTGAACAGTTCTGTGACGTGACGTTCGCGAGTAGGGATGAATCATGGTAACACTGGCAACTTAGCTAAGTTGCACCGCCACTAGGTCAATGATTGTCGACACTAGGGTACCCAAAGGGCAAGCTTCAATCGAAAGATTGGAAGAAGACGAGAATGGTGATGATTCAAGAAGACCAAGCTGAAGAGCCTTGGTCTTGACACTACAGTTTATATACAGTTACTCGCTGGCTTTAAAGCGCAGCTTCGAATCCAAACCCTAGTATCACTATACTAGTAATGAGTCATAGTCCGTTCTAATAATACCTGAAACACCAGCAAACCCAAGTACCGGCGACGCGTCAGTGTCCATGACTAATAACGGCTTACTATTGTAGTCATAACCAAATAGTAAGCGTCCCGAACTCCGAGACTTCATAAGAGCGATGATAAGTAGTCCGAATGATGTCAAACCGTGACATTACCCCTTTTTCAGGTAGAACACCCACGTTCAAAAACCCAAGGGATAATAGTCGCACCTCGGCTAATGCTAACCTCCTGATCCATAATGCGCTGCAGTCCATTTGCTTCTTCCAGACGACGAGTACACTTCCTGACTTCATTGCCGACGACGTACTGTTCATTTTCAAGAGCGGTGATCCGCTCACCGAGTTCGGCATACCGGCTTGTGACAGCACGGTATCGGAGGACCTCCGCCCACAACGACCGATCTGGGATCTGCGCCATGGCCAAGTCGACCCCGTGGCGATCACCATAATCTTGGCACAAGTAGCGCAACTGGTCGTGCTCGTAATGGCGGTCGTTATCCATGGCATCGAAATCAGGAGCGGCATGGACTTCACCTTGTTGAATCTCCCCCCCCTTCTCCATACATCCGTACACAATGGGGTTGTTGCCAGGCATCACGTGGATGTACTTGGCAACGGTAACGTGACCATTAATGGTCATTCTGAAAGTGATGTATCTGGGGGGGACATTTAGTTCAAAGCCATCGGGGGCGTCAGCCTTGTCCTGAGCGCGCTGCCACTTGGCCGGAGCTCCTCCTCCGCGGTAGTCGGGGAAACAAGGGCTCTCCTTTGGTGCTGCCACACCAGCTCTTCTTCCTCGCCGTACCCTCCTCGGCACAAGTGGTACCCCTTCATCTTGGGATCCCGGTACTTGGCGGGGATCTTGATTTTCTTTGTCCGAGTCGTCTTCCCGAGCTCGGAGGGTGGCGCGGATGTGAATGCCCCAGGACGTTGCGGGGTCCATGATGACGTTGGTAGGGGGGTCGACATTGATATATCGAGGTGTTGGCGGCAGAGGGATGCGGACAGGGTCGTGATTACATGTGCAATTGTGGATGAGTTGTCCACAGTCGTAGTGGATGTGGGAGTCGGCGATGTCAGGATGGCCTGGACATGACAGGGCGGTTTGCTTACAGTGGCCACAAACTCGGACCACCTCACTGAGGTCGGAGACGCTTGGAACCTTGACAAGTGTTTGTGCAACAAGGAGGTTCTCAACGCGAGTAGGAGCTCCCTCCTCCACGCTCGATTGGTCTTCCTCCAATCCTCCAGCGTCGTATCCGCATACATCAGGGGTTTCGGGGATGATGTCTCCCGGTTCAATGCATTGAAAGGCTGCGGCGACTTCAGCGTAGGTGGGCTTGTCGGTAGAGATGGCGGGAGCATGGTAAGAAGATGTGGATTTGTGTGTAGAAGAAGAAGGGGAAGTGGTCATTGTTCGTCGGAGGAAGAACTGATGCGCTTCATCCAAGGAAGAGCCTGCTTTTATGCGTGAGGGAGATGGATTCAAAGACCGTTTGAACTCAGCTAAGGTGTCAGGGGCATGTACGGCAGTGGCATTGACCCACTGCGACTCTGAGTCTGGATACCCCTTCCATTTGATAAGGAATTGTTTGCGCCTTGTCCTGCCGAATTGCCGTTGGTCTAGAATCTTCTCAATTTCGTATTCTTCTTCCCCATCGATTAATTCAGGGGGAGGTCTTGGGAAATTTGGTCCGTGAAAGGAAGTCTCGCGATAGGGGGTGAGAAGATCGATGTGAAAAACGTCATGGATGCTCCATTTGGTAGGCAATTCCAATCGATAATTGACTGGGGACATCACCTGGATGATCTGGAAGGGTCCATGTCTTTTGGGCGCAAGCTTGGCGCTCGGCTGGTGAGTCCTCAGGTGACGCCCTTCTAACCATACGCGGTCCCCTATCTGGAATTTGGGCGTATCTTTATGTGATACCCATGACTTCTGGGCCTTAATAATCTGTTTCTGAGCGTGTTCCCGTGCTTGTTTGAATTGATCAAGGCGTAACGCCACCTGCGGCAAAGGACTGGGCGTGGAATTCCAATCAGCACGAGGATTATGCCCCATCAATAAGAAGAATGGAGACTGCCCTGTGGCCTCATTGGGCCAATTGCTATGTGTGAATTCTGCTATTGGAAGATAAAGATTCCAATTGTCTTGTCGTTCATTTACCCAAAAGCGGAGATATTGTTCGAGCCATTCATTTGTCTGCTCCGATTGTCCATCTGTTCAAGGGTGATATGCGGTAGAGATATTTTGACTAATCCCCAATTGTTTGCATAGTTCCCTCGTGAATTTGGACGCAAACCTAGGGTCTCTATCGCTGATAATTTTGTTTGGTAGCCCGTATCGCATGAATACGTGTTTGATGTATAAAGCTGCTGTTTCTTCCGCATCGATTTCCTCATTACAAGGAATGAACACCGATGCCTTGGTACAGTCGTGATCTGTGACTGTAAGAATTGAATCGTAGCCCTGTGCGATTGGCAATTTAGTGATGAAGTCAAGCGCGATAGTTTCAAATGGCATAGCTTCTGGTTTGGGAAATATAGGTTGTAGTGCGGCCTGAATAGGGCGATTGTTGACTTTATGCCTTTGGCATTCTGCGCAACCTCGTATGTAAGCCAATACGTCTGGTCGTATCGTCGGCCACCAATAGTATCGTTCTACTATTTTGCCCGTCTTATTAATTCCTGGGTGGCCATGTACTGGGGTATCGTGATGAGCGGCGATTATTGATTTCTGCCCATCACTTCCCTTGGTGATTACTCTCCTTCCTTCCTTGTACCAAACTCCGTTGATCTTTTTCAGTTTGTGTGGATCTACCCAAGGTTTGATAACATCTTCGTCTTGTTCGTCTTTGTGATTGATCGACCCCATTTCTTCTACTGCAATTGTTGCGAACAAATGGATGGGCATGCCTGTACGGTGTGTGTTGTTGGTTCATATGAATAATTTGTCTGGTAACACCGTGACATTTTCATTGTCTTGTTCCCCGTGATCGTAGTCGGGTCGTCTTGACAATGCATCTGCTCGTCCGTTCGCAGTTCCCTTTATATGGTGAATTTCGAGATTGTATTCCGACAATTCCAGTACTTCCCTTGCGACCCGTCGACTAATCTTCTGTGGTTCTCTCCAATACCGCAAGTTCATGTGATCCAAGAATACTTTGATTTTATGGGGTGATCCCGCTAGTAAAGGCCTCCAGTGTCGTAAAGCCTTGACTATCGCCAATAGTTCAAGGTCGTAGATGTCATAATTTCGTTCCGCTGTGTTGAGGGTTGCGGAGTAATAGCCTACAGGATGTCTTTTGCCATCAGTTTTCTTTTGGAGTAACACCACTCCCACCGCGAAACCTGATGCATCTACTTCCAATTTGAATTGATCCTTCAGTATTGGGTGTGCCAATACAGGTTCACTTGTAACCCGTCTCTTCAATACATCAAATGCTTGTTGTTCCGTTGAGCCCCATTTCCATTCCGTTGTTTTCTTCGTGAGATTGTTCAATGGTTTGGCAATTGACGCAAATCCCTTGATGAATAGATGGTAAAAATTGCAAAAACCCAAAAAGGATCGTACGTCCTTAACTTTAGTCGGCATTGGCCAATGTTTAATGCCCGCGATTTTTACAGGGTCCATACATGTTACCCCTTTTTCAAGGATTACCCCCAGGTAATCGAGAGATGTCGAGTGAAAGGTGCACTTCTCCGGTTTGAAGAATAAGTCGTACATTGCAGCTACCGCTAGTACATCCCGAACTGCATTGATATGATCAGCAATATTTGTTCGTGTAGCAATGCCGATGTCGTCCATGTAAACCCGAATGGTGGTCCCCTTGACGTCGTGTTTCGCAATCATATCCCGATAGATGTGGTTCATCATGGTTTGAAATGTGGCGGGTGAATTTGTCAATCCGAAAAACATCACAGTGGGTTCGAAGAGTCCATATGGCGTTTTAAATGCCGCTTTATGTTCATCGCCCGCCTTGATGCGGATATTGTTATATCCCCATTGTACGTCGAGTTTAGTGTATATGTGTGCACCGCTAAGGTCCTTGATGAGGGTTTGAATTAATGGTAGTGGGTAATTGTTGCGGATTGTAAATTCGTTGATCCGCCGATAATCCTGTACTGGGCGTAGTTTTCCATCCTTCTTTTTGACGAAAAAGAATGGAGAGGCGTACTGTGATTTAGAGGGTCTGATGTACCCTTTGTTGAGTTGTTCCGTGATAAAATCACATAATGGTTTGTCCTCCGATTGTGAGAGTTCGTATATAGAACAATTGATATGGTCTGGAGTGTTGGTTTTGAGTTCGATAGCATGATCCCATTCCCGTGAAGGGGGAAATCGGTGGGATTCCTCTTCGCTAAAAACCTTTTTGAAATCGTCATATTCTTCCGGTATTTGGATCCCTTCCTTGGGTCCTGCGGCTATGGCAAGATCAGTGGCAGCTCCTTTGATAGAGCTATGCTCCCCTAATTTTGCGACAATATTGTCTTTTGCGACATCTGAAAGTAATCGAGCTACTACGTTGACGTTGACCTTGGGATGGCATGATTTGATTACGATTGGTAATATGTTTTCATCAATAGTGCCATGCTTCCAACTGAACTTTGGTTCGAAGGTACTGAGCCACGGATATCCTAGAAGAAGATCTTCTTTTCCAATATCCACGATCAGAAATCGCATTTTTCTGACAATCCCTTTTGTCAATATTTGTAGATCAACGAAATGAGTGACTGATCCCTTTTTGTTATGGGTGTCATCTATGTTGAACAACTGTTTTGGTTGTGACAAGGGGGTTACTCCTAGCCCCATTCGCTTTACGAATCGATGGTTGATAAAGTTGTCTGTAGCTCCTGAGTCTACTAGTGTTTTTATATCGGCCTTGTTGCTGCTGGTTCGGATCGATACTGGAATTCGCATAGAACGGAAGCAAGTTATGTATACAGCATTACAACGTAGTGCCCTCACCCAGGCCGTCGGGTTTAGGCGTCCCCAAAATCCTTATTCCCCATCAACTCCTGCAGGGCCATGGCTTTGAATTCTTCGGTTTCACCAGCCGCCACGCGTAGCCAATCATTCTTTCTTTCTTCGGTAGTGCGGTTGTCCGCTACCATTTGAGTGATATGGAGATCTTCACCGACTTCGGTGCGATCATCCACTACTTCTAGGCCTCTTGAGTTGCTAAATGGCCTTGGCGATTGGCGTGGTTGACGCGGCTGGGAACAATTGCAACTGAGGTGTCCTTTCTTTTGACAATTGTAACATGTTACTTCCCTGAGGTCTGGGGGTTGTCTCCTCTGTAAAAACCCTTCTCGGGGTTTAAACGGGGGCTTAGGGTTGTTGAGGTAAGGCCTTGGTTGGGCCAAAACATCTTCGGCGTGTGCCAATCGTCCTCTACTCCTGGTTCGGTCCACCGACGTATCCATTGCATCTGGGTGACGTCTGAACTGTCTCCAGTTCGTTTGTGCTGATGGTGGGGGTCGAGGTTGTATCTTGTATTGATCGATTTTGTTTCTTATATGGAGGTACTGGCCTTGCCGTTTGATGGCTGCCTTTTTCCAATCTTCATAGTCGGTAGGACCATCGTGGAGATAGATAGTTTCGTGTAGTTTGCCCGGTAACCCATTTGCGAATAGGTCCAGGACCATTGGTTGATCTATGTTATAGCCAGCGTATCTGACCAATTGTTCAAATTTGGCCACGTACGCATCGATATCTCCTTTTTCCATCTTGATGCCCCTACGCAACTCGGTTTGCGCTTTTTCTTCCTTCAAGGTGTCTGCATATTGCCTCATAAACGATGTATGGGTATTGTGATAAGCAAGATATTTCGTCCAAGATTTCTTCATGTTGTTAGACAAAACCTACAGAGCCAGAACCAGAGTAGTTTGGGCCCATGGAGGATGGTGGCAGTATCGTGTCAAAGAACTGTCCAGATTGGAGCAATATAATCGAAATGACAATCGCTTCAAGTAGGCCAGGCTCAACGAGTGCCACTTGGAATATCTGGAGATGGAGCTCATCCGTACGCAATTCAGTATGCCACTTGGCCACAGCCAGACCTGGTCGGTTGGCTGGAACGAGCTGTGATGAATTATTAGGCTGCAAAAGGGACTAGTCGTAGGGAGTAATAGACTCACGAA
Source organism: Lactarius quietus (assembly GCA_015025155.1). Classification (NCBI taxonomy): domain Eukaryota; kingdom Fungi; phylum Basidiomycota; class Agaricomycetes; order Russulales; family Russulaceae; genus Lactarius; species Lactarius quietus. The sequence goes on from WITN01000442.1 coordinate 15,222, forward strand.
GCCACGAGAGGAATGCTGCATCCATGTGAACTGCGAATCGCTGTGGACGAAATTGAGAGACCTGATCCCCGTCGTGTCCCGGCTCAGAACGGCGGGCATGTGGAAGGGGCATGAGCACATACTCGGTTTCGGGCCCAGCACGCGCCAGCCACTCTTTGCACTTGACCTTCTTCCCACGGAAAACCATGCGTGGGCTGGAACGATTCCGGTCGACGGTGGCGACCTCGGTGTTGTCCTTGTGCGAGAGTAGTTTCGTGTGCTTCGAGTTACTCATGATGGAGTAGAGGGGATGGCCAGCCAGGTCGACCACGACGGCATTGACAATCTTCGCACCACTGCTCGAAAATTTGAGCTCGATCGACGGTCGCTCTTTGTGGCGGGGTTCCTCGATCGATGTTGCAATCAAGGGGGATGGAGGGGGAGATGTCCTACCATATACGTGCGCGATTGGGTATCCACCTGCAGATATCTGGGTGGTGTTGACTGAAGTGGCCATATCGGAAGAAGTGGGGAGAGCGGAGGCGGGTAAGAGGGTGAAAGCAACTAGCATTCGAGTGTGTGGGTCCAACCCATTTATTTTATGTGACACCGAACACAGGGTTACTCGAACGCCAGAGGAGAGGGAACAAAAAGCAAGGTGTGCCATCACTGCAACGGCCATCATTCCTGGACATCCTGAGTGATCCTCAGTAAAAACGCTAAGTCAGCCAAAGTCAGCCCCGGTCACCGGCGGTCCGGAGGAGTCAGGTCTAGGTCGAACTGAGTCAGAAATTTCGCATTAGCCGAAAAGTAGTCGTTTGGCAGTCATAGCTAAGGTAGGTCTCATTAGGAACCCGCACCCCATGATGTAAGCAATTCGTACTTTTTTTCGTCCATCCTCTCCTCACTCACTCATCACAAAATTCAAAATGTAAACAGAGTGTCTTAATGGGAATAAGATGTACTTCCAATCTCTCTTTTTAATTTCGAAAAATATTTCCATTTGAGTGAGAAGATGTACAAATAAGTTTTTTTCACTAAAACACAATAAATAGATATTTCGAGTCTTTTGAAGTGAAGTTGTTAAAGTCGATGCGATGTCGTGGCTACCCACGTGATGGGAAAAATCACGTGCGCACAGTTAGTCAGCTGACAAAGATGGGCTTTACCCCCCCACTGAACAAACCACAAACCTCCCCGTTAGCCCCCAAAAACAAACAAATGCCATTGCGAAAGCCTTTAAAACGATCCTGCCTCCAAAGCTTGTCAAATGCCCAGGCGAGAAGGGCCCAGATCCTCTGAGAATCCATGCAAGGTGCGGTCTCAGTCTGGTTTGATCACATGACTGGCTAACTGTGCAGCCAGTGGATGGACCAACGGACGAAATGCATCCTCGGAGTGAGAGTGAGCCCAAGATTGAAGAATTGAACCGTGAGAGCTCCCCAGAATTGGTTGAAACAACTGCAGCTGAGTTCTTCAGCTCAGCATTCCAGAACGCCCAGAAGCAAGCTGCAGCTTCCGAAAGGCCAAGAAAACGCGCGAGCTCAACCCATTATCCTGGAAAGTCCAAGAGAACCAGAACCAGACATAGGAAAATCAAGAGAGACTTGGAAGCAAAAGGCTTCCTCTCCCTGCCGGAGTTCTTCAAGCGGAAAGCCATAAGCACACAGCAAGACGAATCTGAGACTGAAGTTGCCCCACACGAAGAAATTGGACTTGACGGAAGTCTGGGAAGTGTGTCGAGCGACGACAGCAGCCCAGTGCCGACATCGATATTCACACTTGAGGAGGAGGAGGAGGAGGAGGAGGAGGTGACAAATGTTGATGCGATGCCGAGACAAGCACCCAAGGCGGAGGAGGAGGAGGAGGGGGAGGAGGGGGAGGCGACAAATGTTGATGCGATGCCAAGACAAGCACCCGAGGCGGAGGAGGAGGAGGAGGAGGAGGAGGAGGAGGAGGAGGAGGACGCAGCACCAGACATCAAAGGCAACACAGCAAAGATGACAGCAGATTGAGAGAATCTTGGCAACACAGCACCGAGTGGCATTCGCTGGGGACCTTCTCAAACATTTCTGCACAAAAGCAAAGGGTCCGAGACCGAGTTGGACGATAGCGATAGCACCCAGGGCGATCTCGAGGACATCCACAACAGTGGCACAGGGGAGCTTGAGGGCTTTCGCTGTGGGGATGCCCCCGACGATAACACCACTCAGCAGCCCACGGCCAATGCGGCTGATTTCCTCCGAGAACACGCCAGGGTGCAGAGGGTGCTGATAGATCTGACTGCTGCAGCCAGACTCGGAGATCTTGACGCCGTGCTTCGTGGTCGCATCACAGCGATGCTCAGGCTGCTTAACTTGTTTCTTGATGAATCTCTTGGTCTCACCTGGAAAAGGGCTTTGGAACTTGTTGTGAAATCCGAAGGGTGTGGTACAAGTCGTGCGCGGTCAATCCGACAATGGGCGGCAAAGTTTGCGTGCACCCAAGAGCTGCCGGGTCACAGGCATGGCCAAACCCGGCAGTCCATGCTGAATGATGAAAAGATCGCTAAAGCGATTAAGTCAGTCCTCGAAGAAAAAGAAAAAAATGGATTCCTCACCGCGGCAGACGTCATGGAAGCTGTCTCAAGCCCTGGGATTCAAGAACTATTCATTCAGGCCGGGATCTTCAGGCCATTGATCGTGAAAAGCACAGCTTGCTGCTGGTTAGGCAAGCTGGGGTGGAAGCATGGCAAGCACCAAAATGGCATGTATGTTGACGGCCACGAGCGGGAGGATGTTGTGGAATACCGAAGGGGGTTTGTGGAAAGGTTTGGGGAGTATGAGCGTCGATTTCACACTTGGGATGGTGAGGGTAACGAACTCCCGTGGCCATCAGGCTTTCCTGTGGACAGCACGGTTGGCTGCTTTCGCCTTGTCCTCATCCCTCACGATGAGTCGACTTTTTACCAAAACGATCAGCGAAAGGTATATTGGGGCTGTACGGGACAGAACATCGTTCCAAGACCGAAGGGAGAGGGCCTCACCCTTGTGGTCTCGGACTTCCTCACTGCAGACTGGGGCCCTCTGCGTCACGACAACAGGTGCGTTGTTGCCGGTCATCTCCTTTCAAAGTTTCTCACTCATTCACAGTGAAGCATGGTTAATCTTCCGGCCTGGGAAGAACCGAGAAGGCTGGTTCACCGCCGACCACCTCCTCAAGCAGGTGGACGAAGCTATTGACATCTTCGAGGGTATCACAAACGAATATGCCCAGGCGCTGTTTCTCTTCGACAACGCGCCCAGCCACCAGAAGCGTGCGGAGGATGCACTCTCGGCTTGTATGATGGTCAAAGGTGTGTCCGTTTCATTTCCCAAATATATTATCTCATTCCTTTCAGCTCCAAAGAAAGGATGGACGCACAAGAACTGCGGGGTTCGCATGCGTTGCGGCACCCTCCCTGACGGACAACCACAGGACCTTTATTTTGCCTTGACCACCCCTCCATGCCCGGCTGGTTCAAGGGCATGGAACAAATCATTCGCGAATGCGGGCTGTGGCTGGAGGCGGGATTGGCTGCTCAGTGCCCCGAGTTCAAGTGCCTCCCTGGCCGTGAGGACTGCTGCAGTCAGCGCGTCCTTTACTGCCAGCCCGATTTCAAGGCTCAGAAGTCACAGCTTGAAGAGTTAATCAAGAAGCGTCACCACAAATGCGATTTTTATCCCAAATATCATTGTGAGTTGAATTTTATTGAGCAATACTGGGGGGCGGCAAAGTCACATTACTGCACGGTTCCCCGAGCGAAGATGGCTCGCGAAATGGAGGCCACCGTCAGGGACAGCCTTGACAGTGTCCCCATTCATCAAATCCGAAGGTGTGTACATTTCCTTTTGCATTTGCAAAGCTCACTCCGCTGCAGGTTCGCAAATCGATCTGCACGTTTTATTGCCGCTTACAGGGATGGATTGCCGGGTTCACAAGCGGCATGGGCGAACAAGAAGTACCATGGGCATCGCACCCTGCCACTGCAGAGCATCCTCGAAGCAAAGGACGCGATTACTAGCTAGCAATGTTCCTTCTTATAATTAATAGATTCTCACATTGTGCATACATTGATAATGCTTGGATTGTCTCTCAGTTTATATTTGAGTGGTTTTCAGACCTGCAAACTTTGCAACGAAATGCTCCAGGATCAGCTATATTCACGGGCTCTAACCCTAAGGTAACCCCACTCTGAGCTTTGTAAACCTAGGTGTAACGTCCCAGGTCACGGTGCGTATCTGACCTAACTCATAAGCCATGGGATGCTGGAGTATGACGAACGAGTATGGTAAGGGGGATGACGAGTCGCTCCCTAATACTTACCAAGACCGAGTAGACGATGACTGATACTTACTGTACGATTACAGAGCAGACGTGGACGATTACACAGCAGAGGAGTAAGACTAGTAGTAGTGGCGGTCTCGCTGATGAAGGCGGATCGTGCGTAGTACTATATAAGGAAGCTATCGACTGTTGTGGTCGATAGCTTGGATTTCTTGTACCACTCTCATCTCGATATTCAAGTTGTCTTTTCTCTCTCTCTCTGTCGTCCTTTGGGGCTGCGTACCAAGAAGCTTTCAGAACAGACTCCGCCTTCGAGCGTTGAGACAATACTCTGCCTTCGCGCTAGAGTCAAGGAACTGCTGAGTCACCGCGTTCACCTTACATTGCCTAAGTCAGGCTCACGTGCAGCTCGCACGTAACATTAAATCCAAGCTCTACCAAATCATCGAACGCCGTGGCACCTCTCAATACCAAGGACGGTTGGGACTTTGTATCCTACCGCGTCGACTCAAGAGAACGAGACGCGCCTACTCAATACCTCATAGGACGAGTAAGGTGGCGACACGTACCAGACACCAGAAGAAACGAAGAACACAACACAGGATACTATGCCGAGGCAGCGACCTCACAAAGATATCACCCAGTAGTCTTCAACAAAGAACGCTGTTGCTGGGTCGAGCTCAGGTGGAGCAACACTAACAGCTACTTCGAAGCAACACGACCAGCGGCTGACGACCTACACATTAACATACCATTGGTCGACGCGCGACCAATCGATCGACAAGGACCCATAGACGGTCAGGAGGACGAAAACCTCGATTTGGAACCACCAAGAACCGAATTCCAACTACGAGCAGAAACACCGGCTGCATCAAGCCATACTAGCGAACGAGCGCCAACCCCACGAAGCGAAGAGATAGAACCCGAGGAAATCGCAGTACACTCGCCGGAGATAGACGCACTAGCCACACAAACAGCTGAGTTGCATATTCCCAAACCAATCAGGGGAATACCATTCAGCAGAATGACTACCCAGACAGAAGTATCACCACCCCGACTTGTCATTAACGAACAAACAGGCCACGTCCAACAACTACAACCAGAAGACATGGAAGCCGTCAATTGAGCAATGGGACCAGATATCCCCGACACGCCAAGTATTCCAGAAGGAACTGAAATGTTCTACAAGTTCCGGCTCAACCGAAACAGAGTACCATCACCCGATAACAGGCCATTCCCACCCAGGGGAGGACCACCAGGAGGAGGACCACCAGGAGGAGGACCACCCAATGGCGGTTGGCCGCAAGGAGGAGGAGGAGGAGGACCACCCCCAGCAGGACCACCAGCGGGACCCGCAATAGCCAACCAACAAGGAAGCGACAAGTTCATCGGCAATCCGCCGCCTACATTTACAGGGAACAGATCCCAAGCAGAATCATTCATCCTCCAATGGGAGGTATACGCCGGAGTCAACGCCAACCACTCTGCTATGAGAAACAAATATCAGAAAGCTATGTTGTTTCTCACATACATACAAGGAAACGCGGTTAACCAATGGGTAATGTCCGCAAGCCGATGGCTCGTCAACGAGGTAGCCACAGGAACAGACCAGTTCAACAATAGATTATGGGAGAATCTACTCAACGCATTCCAAAGACAGTTCGGCGACGTCCTCAGCAAAGAACGAGCCCAAGCCCAGCTCGACGCTGGAATACACATGAAGGACGGAAAGATTGACGACTACATTGCGCAATTCGAACAGCTGGTTCGACACGCAGGGTACAATATCAATGCCGAACAAACTATCAAGTACTTCACAAAAGGACTACCACGAACATTATACGAAACCATGTACCAACACAACGACCCCAGAAACTACGAAGAATGGAGAGATTCTGCCCTGAAAAGGCAGCAGAAGTGGATCCACATGCAGACGGTCAGGGGCAACCTGGACACCTTCAAACCAGGACGAGCTCCAGGGGGAGCATTAGCTAAGTTACTCGCACCACTCCAGAATGACGATCGAATGGACACATCTGCAGATCGTGTACGAGGACGACTCGCAGGGGCCGAAGATATCGTGGCAAACCACTACAGGAATACCAAACCCCCACAACCACCATTCCCACCATGAGGGGGATTCATTCAGAGACAGTTCAAACGAGACCACAGCCAAACGCAGTGTTACAACTGCCAGAAGATGGGTCATATCAGTCGCAACTGCAGGCAGCCCAGGAGACGCCGCGACATACAAACACGCACCACCGAAACCGCGCCAACTAAAGAAGAAAAGGCAGCGGAATGGCTACAAGGAGTCGCAGGAGATGATGAAGAAGTAAAGAACCTGGTCCTACAACAGTTGATGGGACAGGATTTTGGAAGCGCCTAAACCCGGCGGCCTGGGTGAGGGCAATACGTTGTAACTCTGTGTATATTATGCGCTACCATTCTATGCGTGTCACGGTTTGACATTGTTCGGACTACTTATCATCGCTCTTACGAAGTCTCGGAGTTCGGGACGCTTACTATTTGGTTATGACTACAATAGTAAGCCGTTATTAGTCATGGACACTGACGCGTCACCGGTACTTGGGTTTGCTGGTGTTTCAGGTATTATTAGAACGGACTATGTGTTACGCTCAGACCCTACGCCAACCCACAGACAGCGCAAGTGTTTACACGAACACTGGAAGAATTGCCATGATTACCCAGAGGTGCATACCTGGGAGGCACGTGATCAAAAGGACATTGAAGAAGAAGAGGCCGTACGCGCACTCGTAGCGGCAGAAGACGACAGCTACCTCGCTTTTGACAAGGCGTGCAGAGTCCGCCAGCTCGTGAGTAATATGATCACTCGCGGTAGAGTCCCAGAGGCTGGCAGGAAGGTCATTACAGGACGAGCAAGGGTCACGTGACATGGTCATGTGATGCAACCCCAGGTCACGGGATCTGACCTAAGCAATAAGCCAGGGGGCAGCGCAGGATGGAAGAACAAGTCCCGGGTCGCAGTACGTATCCGACCTAACCCATAACTCAGGGGACGAGAACGCGAAGGTAGCCATTGGAACTTGGCGGAAGACAGTTGTGTCCTGAAGACGACCAACGACGACAAACAGCGATTGGGTGGTGTAAGACCAGCGACCTGTAGCTGCCGATGACAGCGGGCCATGGCTGCCGTTGGGACGCACTCCAGCGGGCCGGGTTTGATCCCCTTTCGGGAAAGTGTTCAAGATGGATTCGTACAAGGAGCGCCTGTGTTAGCGCCGAGGCCAGTGCTTATTGACGCATGGCTGATTTGTGTTGTGGATGACATTTCCCACTTATGCTTACCATTTGATTATTATTCTCGCTTACTGATGCGATGAGGTGGGCTTATTGATGCCCTGTAGTTGCTTACTCACTGGTTGGAGGTGCTCAGTCACTCATTGGTGGGGACGCTTACTTATGGCTTATTGATGCCTTATTCATGCTGACCGATGTGAGTCATTATGCTTATCACTTACTATGTGTGTCGCCTTTGTGGCTTGACGGACATTTACTATAAATACTATACAAGTTGCGCTATGGTTCGCTAGCTTAGTTGTCTTGACATCCACCTGTATTACTCTCAGGAAGTGCAGACAGTCTTATAGCAGAGTCATTGTTCCCTTTGACTATTCGTGTTGCCAACTTAAGTGTTAGGCGTTGCCACTTGTAACGAACTTCAAGCTAGGCGGTATTAGGGGACCTTCGTGGTTATTCGCCCTTTACAAGTCGTATAAATCATTCCTGAGTTCAGAAGCCATGCGCTTTGCTCAGCGCGGAAACAAGGAAGACCCATCGGATCCAAGTCGGATCAACGTTTAGTGGAAACGTTACACTATGACTCATTACTAGTATAGTGATACTAGGGTTTGGATTCGAAGCTGCGCTTTAAAGCCAGCGAGTAACTGTATATAAACTGTAGTGTCAAGACCAAGGCTCTTCAGCTTGGTCTTCTTGAATCATCACCATTCTCGTCTTCTTCCAATCTTTCGATTGAAGCTTGCCCTTTGGGTACCCTAGTGTCGACAATCATTGACCTAGTGGCGGTGCAACTTAGCTAAGTTGCCAGTGTTACCACGATTCATCCCTACTCGCAAACGTCACGTCACAGAACTGTTCAAGTCGAACAAGCGTTAGGTGATAACGCTACGCCCCTATTGGATTTTTGTTTATATAGGCGACTTATTATGGAATACTTGTTTCGACCTTACTCTCCACCTGTTGTACAGTAGACATCACGACAAGGAATCAGATCGTGTTAATTCTCTTGTCGTACTACTTACCGCGATTTCAGCCCCAACTGAGTTTCAAGATTAATTGGTGTATATCAGGCCGCTAGTCATTGGAAAATGAGGAGACTGGGATCATTCAACGATCTAAATGACGTCCTGTGTTCACGGTGGTATGACAGCTCGACTCGGAGTTATAGCTAGGCCATGCGTGCATCAAGGTGTGCGTTGTACTTCCTGCACTTTGCTTATCCGAAGTGAATAAAGTGAACTTGAATGAGTATAGAGTAGCCGCGGCGACGGTTGGGTTCAACTAACCCTAAGTTTCTACACAATACTCCGAGTTGCCAGCTTTAGTCTTGATCTTTTTTTTTTTTTTTTTTTTTTGAATCAATTTATATCCCGGAGCAGTACATTAATACAAAGCCGGTCACGCGACACATGGTCGGTATTTAAGAGAGAGAAGTGGTAAAGTGGCCTTGTAGAGGGCAATAAAGTAAAGATGAGCACCCACTCAGTGGAGGCATAGTTAAGACATGAGTCGACAGAAAATTACAACATGTCCAGAAAAGAAAAGAGACACAAAGGAAAGAAATAATAGTGAACCTCAAAACTTACCCAGCAAGGGGGAATTGGTAGAGTGGTTCCGGTGGAGTTCAATCACCCCGGGTCATGGGGATGAGAGACAAGGTCCCGTGATGAAAGGAAAAAGTCGTGGATGAGTGACTCAATCCGGGTAGCCGGGCGGACTGGACCCAAGTCCCAGGGGGTTTGCACAGAGAGGGATGATACCGCCCCCGAAAGGGTGTACGCTGTCCCTGACTGGTTACCCGCTGCGTCAGACCGACGGTGTGATGGGGCTCCATTGTCGAAGTCCCTGTTGGGGTTGAAACCCGCCCGCGACTTGTGCAGGAAGTCGTAAAACCTCCCGCAAAGAGCGGCATTGGTACCCATAAGGTCCTGAGGAGAGAAACTGGACCACCGCGCATGACCTGCAGCGGAAGCTCGCGCCTCATCGAACCGAGGGCAGTCGTAGACCAGGTGAAACCACGAGCGGTCGGGGAACCCGCACTCGCAGTACAACTCGTCGGGTGGTATGTCTGGTCGGAACCGTTTGGTGTAGTCCGACGTGAAGGCGTGCCCCACCGCGAGACGTAGGGCGGTGGAGGTGGTATGTCTGGAGACGTCGACAGTGGCACTGTCAACGCCGAGCCAGAGGGGGTGGTTCTTCCCGTCCGGGGGCCGGGTGAGGGCATATTCCCGTGCGAACGAGGTGTGTTGGTTGGCCTGACGCTTAGCAAGCCATTCGACTTTCCAGAGATGGAAAGCGCGCTTCCGAGCCGCTGCCTTCTGATGTGATGGGGAGTGGATGGCAGAAAGCAGGGCGCGGGGGGTAATTGTGCACGCGCCGAGGGCAGCAGTGCGGGCTAGGATGACCTGGGACCTTTTCTTGACCGGAGGTGACCATGTAAGCCACAACTTGACGTCCCCATGCTGGGTAAAAAAGGAAGTCAGCGCGCGATGAAACATAAGTACTGTATGCTGATGCGTAAGAGTACGAATGTTTGTGATGGCCTGTAGGGCAGACAAGTTCCCCGCCAGGAAGTAGATATGGGAGGGGGGTGTATGATCCCTATAGTACATTTCAACCCACTCGGCCGCTTTCGCAAGCGCGAATAGGTCTACGTCAAACTGGGTCACTTCCGTCCCCAGGCACCATTGCTGGACCCGGTTCTGGAGCTCCCCGCCTCCACCGAAGGTGGTCATGACAGCAGCCGCGCCGGCAACCATGAGGTCGTCGAACCGATCCTTTTTGGAGATCGTGGCCGCCGTCTGGAAAATGACCCTCTCTGCGTCCGAGGCAGACCACCCCTTGTAGAGTGATGCCACATCCGCTTTCCGGTCTTTAGGGGCGCACCACCCCTTCAGCTTCACCGCACCCTCCCAGTTGGGGACCTCCCAGGGGGGTACTGCCGTGACATCAGTGCGAGGACCCTGTACAGGTATCCGCGCACCGAGTGCCTCCAAGGCTGTGGGGCGCAGAGCTCTCCTCTTCGGCCCAGAGAGTGTGGGAACAGTCACCACCCCGCCATTGCTGACGTGTGGGCCGCCCGAAGACACCACTCCCCAGTCGGGACCGAGACGGCGCCTGAGCTGGGAAGTGGGGGGGACGCGGTACAACCTGAGGGCGGAAGTGTGCGTCAATTTTTCCAGGTAGAGTTTAGCGGGCAGCACCCGGGTCAACTCGTGAAGAGCTTCCCTAGGCGCCGTCCGAAAAGCTCCAGAGATTACCTTTACACCGTCGTTCATGACGGCTTGTACTTTTTTAATTAGCCCTACTTTGTTTCGGGCATTCATCCACAGCTGGCACCCATATGACAGTACCGGGAGGCAGACGGCGTTAAACACCAGCCGCCACTTGGCCATGGAAAGGCCCCGGTGTGTGTTTCCCAGCACAGACAGAGCTTTGAGGCTCGCCCGCGCGCGGTTGCACATGATGTCGACGTGCTCGTTCCATTGTAGCCTGTGGTTCAAGAAGAACCCCAGGTACCGTACTAGAGCTTTCGCCTCGACCCAGTAAGTGTTCAGGGCTCCGGTACTTCCCCCGTGAGGGGTTCGCCGATCGCCTTTGGGGTGCTTATTGGGCCTCCTCGACTTAGAATGAGGTTGCGACTTGGGTTTGGGGTGGGGGCACACTAGCAGTGAAGCCGGGCCCTTAGCCTCCCCGTCCAGAGGTCGCTGTTGTTCCTCCACTCCATGGATGCGGAGCTCCAAGCCGTTCGGCACGTCCTCACTGTCGAGGCGCGACTGCCTAGGGGGGCGGAAAAATATAAGTTCGGTTTTGTCCGGCTCGATGGCCAGACCATTGCGACAAAGCCACTCGTCGCATATACTGTACCCATTTCTGAGGGCGTCCTTGACCGTGCTCCAGTCTCTGCCCTGTGCCGTGATCAAACCGTCATCAACATACATGGCGAAGGTGCAGCCAGGTGTGGCGCTCAACTTCGCCAAGAGTGGAGCGGTGTAGATGGCGGAGAGGATGGGCGAGACGGGGGAACCCTGAGGTGTCCCTTTCGCCTGCTCCTGTTCATCCGACACCTTGCCGTTAAACGTGAGGTTAACTCGCCGTTCCGATAGGAAAGACCTGACCCAGTTGCAAACTCCCGGGGGAAATCCCATCAGAGTCATGACATGGGCAAGGCGGTCCTTGTCGACGTTGTCGAAGAAGCCCGAGATGTCGAAGAGGAGTGCACCGCACTTCAACTTCAACCGCAAGGCCACTTCGACGTCGTGGATGAGGCTCAGACCAGTGTCGATGGTGGAAGAAAACCGACGCGTGCCGAACTGGGTAGTGGGGAGGAGGTGGTACTTGTCGAGATCATACATCAACCGACTAGACACCCCCTTCTCGATGAGCTTGCTCATGGTTTCAAGCAGGCTGATAGGACGATACGCTTTAGCGACGGCATAGTCGGCCTTGTCCGGCTTGGGAATGACCACCACCAGCGCATGGCGCCATAGACGGGGGTGGTGACCGGTAACGAGGCAGGCGGTAGCGAGCCAGGAGAGGTGTTCGCCAATCACAGACCAAGCCAGCTTGAGCATTCCCCAGCTGATACCAGAGGATCCCGGGGCAGATTTGTTTGACGTCTGGCCCAAGAGAGCCAACAACTCTTTCGCCGAGAAAGCGACAAAATCACGTGGTGGACGAGGCGGGGGGTCGTCGTGTTGATCGAGACGTGGTGGGGAGAGAGCGGATGGGAAGAACCGCGCAGAGAGAAGGGCGGCCATGGCATCCGGTTCATCAGTGAGAGAGCCGTTCGCTTGCCGTAGGGGGGTAACCTCCGTCATACGGCGGCCGTGTCTCCACTTGGCGACGTCCCATATGTACCCGGACTCGACAGCGTCGTCCGCCCAAGCCCGTTTGGCTAAGAGGGCCGTACGACGCATTTGGTACCGAGCTTTGGTCCGCACATCCGACTTGGGGGAGGCGGCAGACGTGGCCCGCAAAGCTTTCGCTGCGGCGTCGCACTCCTTATTCCACCAAGGGCGAGATGAGGACCCTCGAGCCTTCTTGTGCGTTAGGTGACTTTCGCACGCGTCGTGGACGGCCAGCTGGAGTTGGATGGCAAAGTTGTCGATGTCGTCAATGGTGTGGAGAGGGTGCAGGGAAGGGAGATGCTCCGCAATGGTTAATCGCCACTGTTTGGCCTCCTCGTCACTGAGGTCGAATTTGAATGTACGGAGGGTTTCCACCTTCGACGTACGGTTGGGGCTCCTGGCGATCCAAGACGAGCGGATGCCCGCGTGATCAGACCCTAAGGAAGCCTCCCAGTCCACCTGAGGAGGGCTAAGGACATTGTCAAGGACCGCGGCGAAGTTGTGCCATGTCAGGTCCAAGGTGGAGTCCCTCTGCCCATCCTGTCCCAGGCGGGTGATGGTCCCAGGGGCGGTCTGCAACTCAAACGTCTGACGCGCCGCCCATTGTTCAAACAGGCGAGCGTGTTTTGACGGAGACCAGCCAGCCGGGGACCAAGTGGGTGAGTGGATGTTAAAGTCCCCGAGGAGTAAGGTAGGTATCGTAGGGTCGAGGTCCAAGGCCATAAGGGCCTTCAGACAAGTATCGTCCTCCACGTCATTGTAAAAGTTAATTACTCGTAATGTGCTTCGATTATCCGTAATGTCCGTAATAAGTATGCAGTTATGGCGAATAAGGTCCCATCGCGACGAGACAGTAACATTTCGTCGATGACGGGGCCGGTTAGCGTCGTAAGTACGTATGTAAGTGAGGACTTTAGCAGGTGCAACATCAGTAGTGAACGGAGAGAGGCATTTCCAGTTAGGGTGAGACACCCCTCCCAGAATCGCCTCCCCCGTCCGTTTCCGATCCGACCGCCGATTGCCCACAACCGAGAAGAAGGGTTCCGATATAAACAGAAAATCGTCAGTAGTGTTAGTTTCGAGGAGAGCGTGCATGGTAGCGTTCATCTTCCTCATATTAGCCGCAAGGATAAAGTGCTCACGCATCGTCCCCCTCCTTCATGATGGCATCTTCAGCTCCCTTGATAAAAGTACGGAGTATGTGAGTATGTGTGTTTTCAGAAAAAGGCCGGCCGCCCAAAAGGGGAACGAAGCTGAACGCCGTACGAACGAGAAGCCCAAAGCCTTTGTCCGTAATCTGGTCCAGGTTGATGCCAGCGCGTGTGGTGTGACGGAGGAGAATGCGTGCCCAGACCCAATCCGGGGGAGCAGACAATTTACGATTCGCCTTGCACATTTTCTCCGTTAACGCCCGACACTTGGCAACTGCCAGGCTCTCGTCGTCGTGACCGGTGATGATCCCCGTAATGATGTTGCGGATGTCGCGTATGGTGTCTTTGTCGACGTCCGTCTTGGCGACGCTGCGCAGGACTTTCGACACTGTGCGGCCCGATCCATCCCCTCCCATTTGGATGTCGCAATCTTCGACGACCCGAGTCTTACTGGTGTTGTGCCTCATTCCATTGAGGTTGGCCAACAACTCTTCCGCTGTGTCCGGCAGAACGTACTTGGAGAAGAAAATCGATCCCGGCAGTTTGTGATAAAAATAGTTGAGGGGTGTGATGGCGTCACCATTACCGTTCCCCCCCACTGTTCGTCGATGGCGCGGAAGTATGCTCCATGATCAGACTTATCGGCGTCATCAGCTTCGTCAGCCAAGGCGAGCTTGGTGGCGCTGCTGGTGAGCGGGAGGTCCGATCCGGCTGCGAAGCGAACCCGAAGGTCCTCCAACGCACGTTCCGTAGTGTGGGCAAGTCCACCCCAGTTTTCATCCCAGTCCGTAGCGTCATCGCCAACTTTGTCATGCAAGAAGATGTCCGGGTATTTCTCAAGCATGGCCTCCTCAGAGATGAGGTCGATCGTGCTGAACACCTGGATACCGTCCGCACGTCTCAGCGCTTTCTGAGAAGGAGAAGGCGTCGGGACACTGGGCATGGGGGAGAATGAAGCGTCGGGAACGGTGCTGAAGTTGCCATTGGCGTCGTCGTCTTCAAACGACCAGCCTGTGATATTGGCGGAGGGGATATCGGCAAGCGAGGCAAAGTAGTTGCTTGAACCAGCAACGCCTTGGAAAGGGCGCGCGGTCAAGGGAGGTTTTGGGGCAGAGGCAGGGCCCGCGGCGGCCTCTGTCTCTCCTTTAGCCTCCGCTCTGCGTCGGTTGCCGGTCTTTCCCCGGCTCCTCCCCTTTACTCGGCGGGGTAGTGTGGACTCGGTGAGGGTGGGGGCCTCGCGCTGCGTGGGCACGTCTTCAGTGGACGAGACCGTGTGGACAACCGGGGCGGATGCCGGGGGGGGAATGGATGTGGGAGTGGGTTCAAGCGGTGGAGACGCGAAGTTGCCTATCTTAGGGCAAGAACGGGAACGTGCGTGATGTCCCGCTTTACCACAGAGAATGCACTTCGGCGGACAGTTGCAAGGGCCATTATGTCCGGCCTTGCAATGGTAAGAGTGCTGGGAGGAATGGTGGGCGCCACCACATCGGTAACACTTCACCGCATTGGGGGGAAGGCGACAGAGGGGGAACACATAGTGTGTCCGGTCAGATGACAGCGCGAGCACTGGTTGAAGTTAGGCTGTTCCCCGGCAAAGACCACGACGACGCGGCGGCCGAACATGTGCACAGGGGAGTTCATGATTGCTTTGGTGTGGGCCCCAGTGGGGTCAAGAATGCAGACGAGGACCGTGGCAGTAGGCTTGGACTTAACCATGGCCATACTCTGCCACCGCACGTTTTGGATGAGGGTGACGTTACGGAAGCAAGGGTTCCTGACAACTTCCTCGGTGAGGAGGGTGTCGTTGGGAACAATGCCGTCAGATAAGGAGGTGGGAGTGTCTCGGAACTGCAGCCAAGCCCAACCCTGCCCAGGGACCGCACGACCGCAAAGTCCGAGGGGGTGGGTAAGGCCAGACTGGAACTGCTTAATCTTCTCGAAAGGGATCTGTCCGGCGAACTTATAGATAAAGTTGCCGGTAGTCTCTTTCGTGGAAGCCCAATGCCCGCTGACGAGAGGTGGGGCATGGGCACTAGCAGATTCGAGCCGCTTGCGTGCTAACATAACGATGGTTTCGCCCAACCGGGAACGGATACTCTCTTCCTGCACTTTATCAGTGAGGCCGCCATCACGCTGGATTGTGATATTGGTAAAGGGAGATGCCGCTTGCCCGGTACGAGCGGGGGGGGGGAAGTGCGGACCGGTCCGGAGTTACTACCCACAAACGTGGCGTTCGCTCGTTTCCGGCCTGCCGGGGTCCAAGCCGCCTCCCGCCGCGGGGGAGGAGCAGCCACGGGACGAGACATCTGCATCGGCAGCTCAGGGAAGTCTACAAGACGATCCGAGGCTACCTCCGCAAGCTCATCCGTAGTGGCCACCTGTGGTGCGGGGGACACTGGAATAATGGGGGAGATGGGGTGGGTTCAGGGATGGGAGTCTTCTGCTGTGCGGACACCGCGGCTTTCGCCGGCGTTTGTGTGCGACGCTTCAGCAGAACCTGTGGATGAGTGGGTGCCGCTGTCCGGGAGGGCGCGGCCGGTTTCGTAGCGATCGGGAGGGGAGGAGGGGGTCGAGGGTCCGTAGCAGGAGGGCGGCGTTTGCCCGTCTCAACTGCCACGAGTCGGGCCTCCAGCCCTTCGAACTTGGTGTTCATGCTGGTAATACCCGCTAGGATCTGGGCCAGAGGGTCGTTAGTGGGGGGGGGGGCTCGGACATTACCTTCGAGGTCGTTGGTTCCACCTCCATTACATTGTCGGGATTATGCATAGAAGACTGGACACCCCGTAGCTCATCGTCGAGCGGCGGCTCAGGGAGCACTGCCAAGGGGGTTTCCAAAGCTGTGTTGTCGACGCGTGGGGGTTCCTGCGAGTCAGGGATCAACACCACGGGGGCCGCCTTCTTCGGGACCTCCCCCTTAGGGAAGATCACGTAACCGAAGGCGTCCGCCAGTTCGAACAATTTGATGTCACGGTCGGTCTTGGATCCGTGGTGGAGAGACCCCTCAAGGGAGTTCCACAGATCTGCCGAGCGCCGTGCTTTGATATCTTGTGCTTCCTGCTCCAGCTCTGCGTTGATTGTCAACATGCGGAGTCGGAGTGCCGTTTCACGGTTGAAGCCTTCGGCCTGGAGCTTCTTGTCCGCTTCCTCCCTGACCATTTTCTGGAAGAGAGCTTCCGCCTGCTCCTCCAGATCCTGGGCATGATTGGTGCGGACACGATTTCGGATTTCTTCCACCGTTTCGAGGTGGATGTTGTGACAACGACGTTGTATCTCAGTGCGAATGGCGTCGTGGTTCTCGCGGAAAAGCTGGGAGTTAGTGGGGGCACGGATGTCCGTGGTGTCTTCCCCCTAAGGGTACGAACGAAAACTTCGAGCCAGAGGCGACGCCACTGCTCAACATCGTCCCGCGTATTGTTCTCGAAACTGTTAAGGACCCGCTCAACCAAATCCTCATTAAAGGATTGGCGCGCGTCCTGGTCTGACCACATGAGGTCCTCGTACCGTTTACGCAACAGGTCACGAGCCTCCAGAACCGCCTGTTGCTTGTCTCCTTCGGAGGCGTTAGCAATGGCGCGTTGGATCAAGTACTGCTGAATATTCTCTCCCAACCCGGAGACCACCGTGTCATAAACATTGGTCACATGCATACCTTCGAATTCGGGACGGGTGTCGCTGATCCGAGCGAGTTGTTCACCCATCGCATGCATGAGTTGGTTGTGCGTATTCGGGCGACGTATACCCGGAGCCGTCTTGAACGAGTCGTTGATGTGATTGAGACTCGAGCGTCCCAATTGGCGGTAGTGAGGGGACCGCAAAGCTCCTCGAAGGATCGCACCAATCACCGTGTGGGAAAGGCGGAACCAGGAGGAATGCGTGAGCCCTCGTACGTTGTGCGTGTTGTCGAACGAGGCCAAACCGGCATCAAGAGCGACTAGCACTACTTTGATGGCGCGGTTCAAGACATCATTCTCTATGGGGAAAGTGTTGTCGGGTCGTAAGCGGAAACTGGGGCCCGGGTAGTAAGCCGCGAAACCGAGCGCGGTATCGCTCAGGGTACGCTTAAGCTTGTCGACTGTGTTGACCACGTCCCCGAGATCGTTCTCGTCTAACAGGACGGTCAGTGTGTGAGTGGTATTTTCCAGAGAGGATTCCTCCAGAGGAGGGTAGCGTATGTCATCGAGAAAATTGGCGATGGTGCCCGGGTTACCCGCCTCCCCCAACTCCTGCGGTCGGGGGGCAGGGGTACCCGGTTCGGAGATCACCTCCGTCTCCCACTTCTCGTTAATCTTGGCGTCAATCGGGGAACCCGACGCGGACGGAGCGTAAGGGGTCACCGCGAAGAACGCATTTGCCGTGTTGATGGTAAGTGGAGGGAGAGCGGTACGATCACCCTGTTTAGGGGTGAGACTGCGATCTCTATTGGCCTCGAGGAAGTTTTCCGCAAACGTGCCCTCGGAAATGAGGGGGGCCGCGGCAGGCGAGGCAGAGAGGGGTTGATCAAAGTTGGCCGCGAATGTCCCCTCGGAAATGACTGGGGGCGTGTCAACAGCAATGTGATGGTCAGAGGTGGGGTTAGCCTCCAAAGTCGCCGTGGAAACGAGGCGGACGGGAGGAGGGTCCAGTGAGTGAGAGCCGGAGCAAGGATTCCCCTCCATAGCCGCGGCTTCATCAGCCAGCCGGTCGTAGGAAGAGTCAGTGGAGGGGACAGGCATCAAGTCCGTCGCCCGCATAAATAAAGTGACATGGGACCGTTCGGCTTCCTCAGCACGATAGAGCAAGCCCATATGGTCGTGGTCGTAAGAGTCTTGTCCAAGCAACGGGAGGTCAGGGCCTCCAACGAAGGGACGGGTAACGGGTGCAACCTCCTGTGAGTACAGTACAGGGGATTGGGTGGGGGGGTCGTTGGGAAAGGCAGCCACCACTGCCTCGCCCCCCAGGTTTCCTTCGACCGGCACAATGTGCCCGACGTCGGGTGGGTAGAGAAATGCGGGAGCCCCCGAGGGGGTGCCCTGACGTTCAGGATGCATGACCAAGGACGATGTGTAGAAGAACTAAGCAGAGTAAGTGCAACTGTGTAAAGGGGATGGTGGTGGTAAGAGGTCAAGAAGGGATGGCTTTAGTCTTGATCGTCTGGGGAAGTCGGTCTACTAATAGTATGCTGTCGCTCGAACTAACTTCGGGGCGCTCCTAGTAATAAGGACTCAAGATTGTCAGAGCCCAGTCTCAGTCTCAATGTCCACATCGTATTACTAATTATATTGACTGAGACAGGGTTCAACTTTGCACTGGCAGGTTGGATGCAGGGGTCCGTGTCGCTTCCAGCTTTCTGGCTCACTGCCATCGCTCAAATGCGGCGGCAAGGGTTGCTCATGTTGTTCACGGATACTAGCTAATTCTGACTCCCATTCCTGCCAGATGTCCAGAATAAACAACTTGTCGTTTACTCCCAACTGGATCTATAGACCTTGGTAGTCTGTAAGAAAATATATGACACTAGGTCTAGTTGTATGTCTCCGAGTCATCGAACGTTGTCAGTGGGTCGAGGAGTGCCTCTTGCAGTAGCAATCGAGTCGTCCCGATGTGTGTCTTCGACCCACTTCAGGTCGGACGCACGTATGGATAGACACTGTCCCAACAGAAATCGACACAACATCCACGATCCAAGGTGCGTGCGGCATAATTGGCAACCAATCGTGACGTATATTCTAGTTATTAGTGGTCAAAAAGAGAATGCAAGCTGATACCGTCTGAACCAGTGAGAGGTCTCCTTTTGGTGACACTTCTTGGGCGGGTAGATACGAACACCGCGCTCGGGATCAGTAATTGAACGACTCGGAGGATACCGCCGCCCGTACAATAGCTAGAATTGATGGTAGCACTTCAGTTGGGTTTACGGTCATCTTTTATATCCAACATGAAAATCGAATTGACCTTAATTGAGGGAGCGATTAAGAGAAGCTGAGAACAAACCCTCACTTCGCGTGGACGATATGAGTTGACCCTCAATTTCCAGTGAATTCCCTCGTCGGGCCCGGGCATAGAAACCCAACTGATACAGTAAAGACGGCAAGGACGTGTTTGGACGATCAACGCCCCATAACGCCGGGGCCAGTGCGATCTGTGATAAGAAGTCCGATAAGGCAGAACAATCGGGTTGATAGTCTGCCGAAAAGTCGCCGAGACTGTTCCAAAGCCATGGACACGGCGTACCACAGTGTGATTGTAGGGTTAAGGTTCTGGTGTGCTGAACGTCCGACACGAACTATCTCGACAGAACAGCTCTCATCTACTACTGGTAGTATATCTCGCGGCCCTCTAAACTCCTCCATTAGATTGCAGGTGCTATCGTGTGCAGACGACAGATCCGTTGATCATTCTATGGGGATATCTGAATTAAATATTCAGGAACGATGGCACCGCCCTTCCCTTTTGTTCTCTGTCCTCCTTGCTGACCACGCGTTCGGAGGCAAATCCGACACGTAAAGAAACAGACTGGACCTACGCACTCGAGTGCTAGTCGCTCTCACTTTGTCACTCTCACATCACGATCCCTCCCCCTCTTCCCGCCTCCCCTCCCCTCCTTCCGATATGGCCGCATCAGTCTACGCCACCCAGATATCTACGGGCGGATTCCCGCACGCACACGGCCGTGGCACGACGTCTCCCATTTCTAACCGATCGAGTGCGACATTAGTCGAGAGTACCCCCCCATCAGGCGACCCTCTATCGAGCTCAAAATTTCGAGTGGTGGCCGAATATCGTCAATGCGGTCGTGGTCAACCCAACGGCCAGCCCCTCTACTCCATCTCGAGCGACTCGAAGCACACGAAACTACTATCGCACAGGGACAACTTCGAGGTCGCCACCGTCGACTGGGATCGCCCCAGTCCACGCATGGTTTTCCGCGGGAAAAAGCTCAAGTGCAAAGAATGGCTGTCACGTGCTAGACGGCCTGGGCCCAACACCGAGTACGCGTTTCATGCCACTCCAGCACGTTCGCCACTCTGAGCTGGGACGGGTTGCGAATTAGGTCTCGTATTTTCTTCCACGGCGATTCACAGTTCAGGTGGATGCACCAACCCTCTCGTGGCCTCGTCAGTCCATAACTTCCTACGACCAGTCCCTTTTTCAGGCTAACAGATTCGTCACAGCTCATCCCAGCCGATAGATCAGGTCTGGTCGTGGCCAAGTGGCACTCCGAATCACTTGCCGATGGGCTCCGCCTCCAGATATTCCAAGAGGCACTTGTCGAGCCCGGCCTCATCGAGGCGATCATCCTTTCCATCGTATTGCTTCAATCCGGACACTCCTTAGGCGACACACTGGAGCCACTGATGTCTATGAGCCTAAAACACTACGGCACCGCAAACCTTTCCTGACATGAAGAAGACTCGAACAAAATTTAGGACTTATCAAATGCTCATGTTGGATTTGACGACTTATTACGGAATGTTTGTTTCGACCTTACGGTATTTATATATTTTCTCCGGCAGCGTAAGTGTATATTTCGTTCATCTGCTGTCTTGTACCTTTACTTTTACTCTTCGGAATCGGATCCTGTTCACTCTCGTACTTCTTACGCTGGTTTTAACCCCATCTGACTTTCAAGCTCCTGTGATCATAGTGGTATGACCGTTCGACTCGGCGTTATCAAGCCCGCGTGCGTTATACTTCCTTGTACTTGGCTGATCCCAACCCATTGACAAGGGAAGAACATCGTCAACTACCATACCTCAATTTCCTCAAAACAAAATCAATGCTCATATGCGACAGCGAGTCTACTTTGAAGATCAGTTAGAAAATTCAGGGTTGAGAGGTGGGAGTATCTTGTCCGCCGTTGACTCCTACCTAAAAGAGATCTTGTGAACAAGTCATGGTAAAGAGTGGCAGCGGTGGTTTCGACTTATCGCCCTGAGTTTGCTAGCTTTAATATTCGCCGTCGGGGGAAGGCCACCGAGTCGGTCTACTATCGCTAATGAGGACCCAAGCTTGTCAGCGCCAGGTCTTATCCTATCAACTGAGGAAAGGCCTGGAGGTATTTATCTCGCTTTCAGCTCTCCGTTTCTTACCACGGGTACGAAAAAGATTGTAGTACACGTCGTTCACACACGAATACTAGTTGATCCTGACTCCCATTTCTACCAGAGGCACAGAATGGTGCTTGCCATACTGCCAACGAGATCTACAGACCCGGCTGGTCTGTAATAGAACCTATGACAGTAGGTCTAATGTTGGTCATCGAACGATGTCAGCGGGGTCATCGGAGTCCCTCGAGGAGTTTGTTTCGCAGTAGCTGTCGACTCGCCCCGATGTACGTTATCGGCACACTTCAGGTCGGACGCACGCCGTATGGCCAGAGTCACTGTAGCGACAGAAATTGACATATTTTCTAGGTATCAGTAGAAAGAGAAGGCAACCAATGGTGTTTCTGATACTGATAAACCCGTGCCAGTGTGAGGTCCAGGCTCGTTTTGTTCAAGTTGACACTTCTTGGGCGGGTATATACCACACTGGGCCCGAGACCAGCAATTGAACGAGGATACCTCCGCCCGTACAATAGCTAGAATTGATGGTAGCAGTTCTTTTATATCCAAGATTTGCAGTGAAATTCGAACTGACCGTAGTTGCAGGAACGATTCAGAGAAGTTGAAAACAAACGTCGAGTGGACGATATCATGAGGATCTAGGCGAGAGCCCTTCCACGGAAGTCGACTCTCAAATTCCAGTGGACTACTTTGTCGCACCAGAAGCCCAACAATACAGAAAAGACGGTAAGGCCGTGCTTAGACAACGTACGCGCGATAACCACTGGTGCGCCAGGTGCAATTTGTGATAAGAAGATCGATAAGAGGGTAATTTTAGGACACAGAACCCATCTGTAAGTACTTACAGTGAGTAAACAGTACGATGATTGGGTCCCGAAGGAGAGCGCCACTGGCAGAAGCGTCCCTCATTGCCAAGGAGATGCAGTGGGTCACCACATGATCTTTTAGGCGCTTGTACGTGTTTCCAGTTTGCAGTTCTGATCTTTCAATTGGTAATGTCAGTAGGATTGTTGTCACGGGGCCATTAACCTTCGTTGTTACAGTATCTCTCAGCTTTGCACAGCCTCAACCAATTGAGATGAGGAGAAGCCACGGGGGTCCTCAAGCAACTGCAGACAATTAAGACGGCTTGTACATGAGGTCCGTCGCCGGTTCAAGTTGTCACCGTGTAGCGCGCGAGACTGGATAGGGGAGAATAATTGGGTTTGATACTACCGAAAGTCGGCGGGAGTCGCAAGGACTCCACTCAGGCAAGCTTCCGAATCTGAGCCGCAGACACGGTGGCGAACTACAGTGTGAGTGTAGGGCCTAAGGTTCTGGCCTCACCAACAACGGCGGCTCAGAATGGAGGACGTGATGAACGTCCGACACGATCTGTCTCTACAGAGTGTCTCTCATTTACATCTCGTGGCCCTCTGGACTCCTCTAGTTGATCGCAGGTGCTATCGTATGTGGATTCAGTATCCGGATGGGAGTATTCAGGTATCAAGGAACGATGGCACACCCTCGCCTTTGGAACCCTCTCCTCTGCCTAACTAGGCGTTCGGCGGCAAGTCCAACACTTAAAAGAAACGGGCTGGACCCTCACACTCGTGCTAGCCGTTCACACGTAGTCACCCTTTACACCACTCTCACCCTCTTCCCCAGGCCCGCCTCTGCTCTCCCCACTCCTTCCGGTATGGCTGCTTCAGTGAACACCACCCAGGTATTTGCGAGCGAATATTCACAGGCCTACGGCCACGGAAGGACTTCTCCCTCTCCATCCATCTTGAGTGCAACGTTGGTCCAGCACCCCGTCATGACGAGCGACCCTCGATCAAGCTCAATTTTTCGAGCAGCGGAGTGAACATCGTCAATGCCGTCGTGATCGACCCGTCTGGCCACTCCCTCTACACAATCTCGAGCGACTCGAAGCACACGAAACTACACTCGCACAGGGACAACACCGAGGTAGCCACTATCGACTGGAATCGTTCCAGTCCGCGCATGGTTTTCCGTGGGAAGAAGATGAATGCAAAGAGTGGCTGGCTCGTGCTGCACTCGAAACCGAGTACGTGATCATGCTCCTTCCACACGCTCGCCGGCCTTGAGCCGGGACGCGACGGGATCAGGTCTCGTAAATTTGTCCATGGCGATTCGCAGTTTACGTGGATGCAGCAATCCTCCCGTGGCTTCGTAAGTCCATTCTCCCCCATTCCTCCCCCATGACTAGTCCCTTTCGCAGCCTAATAGATTCATCACAGCTAATTCAAGCCAACCAACCAGGTCTGGCCGTGGCCAAGTGGCACACCGAAACGCGCTCCGATGCGCTCCATCTCCAGATATTCCAAGAGGCACTTACCGAGCCTGGTCTAGTCGAGGCAATTATCCTTTCGATTATATTACTCCAATCCGGACACTCCTTAGGTGACACACTGGAGCCACTGATGAATATGGCACCAAGATACTGCGGCCATTTCTAACGTGAAGGAGACTAGAAGAAATGTATGGCTCTCACATGCTCATATTGATTTACGAAATTGATTCAAAAAAAAATGCTCAGATTGATTGTTGTTCATATGGGCGACTTATTATGGAATACTTGTTTCTACCTTACGGCGCGTACATCGTAGTGCTGTGGAATTATATCGTCTTCCCCCGGCGCAAGTGTATTAGTATTATCAGAGTCCAGTGGTCCGTTACCTTTCCTTTTACTCTCCACCTGTTGTACAGTAGACAGCGCGACGAGGAATCAGATCGTGTTCATACACGATGGTGATTCTGTCCGAGGAGCTAGAAGAAGATGGAGAGTGGAGCTTGTGGCGTTACGGACTTGTCTGAGGTCGAGCGTCGCTTGGCAGAGATCTTGTGAATACGTATCTAGAGTGGCAGCGACGGTTGGGCTCGACTCACCTTCTACGCAATATTCCAGTTGCCAGCTTTAATCTTGGCCGTCGAGGGAAGTCGGTCTACTATGCCCTCTGCTCACAGCCTCACGCTAACTTCGGCGGGACGTTAATCACGACTCAAGATTGTCATAGCCCAGTCTCATTGTATTTTCTGATAAAGAACCTGAAGGGTTTCGTGTCGCTTTCAGCTTTCTGACTCATACCTCTATTACGGAAAGGAGTGCACACGTCGTTCACGGATGCTAGCTGATTCTGATTCCCATTTCTGCCAAGGTCCAGGAATAGACAGCTTGCCGTTCACCTCTAACGAGATCTGCAGACCTGGGTGCACTGTAAGAGAATCTACGGCGCTAGGTCTAGAGGAGTTCCTCTCGCAGTAGCCGTCGAGTCGCCCGATGTGCGTTCTCGGCCCACTTCAGGTCGGACGCACGCCGTACGGCTAGAGACACTGTAGCAACAGAGATTGACACATTTCCTAGGTATCATTTAGAACGAGAAGGTAACCAATGCTGTTTCTAATACCGTATGGACCCGGGAGAGGTCTGTTTTGTTTACACTTCTTGGGCGGGCATATACCAACACTGGCCCCAGACCAGCGATTGAACGAGGATACTGCTGCCCGTACAATAGCTAGAATCGGTGGTGGCAGTTGGGTCTACAGTCAGCTTTTAGTTCAAGATTACAGTGAAATTCGAATTGACTGTAATTGCGGGGGCGATCCAGAGAAGTTGAGAACGAAATTCGAGTGGACGATATGAGAATCGAGGCGAGAGTCGTAGGCCCCTACTACACAGAAGTTGACCCTCAACATCCATGGATTCCCTTGTCGCACCAGGGCATATAAATCCAACAGATACACTGAATACAGCAAGGTCGGGGTTAGACGATCTCCGCGCCATAACGGGCCTGACTGCTAGGCCAGGCGCGATCAGTGATAAGAGGTCCGATAAGAGGGTAATTGTAGGACATACAGTAGCCTGAGAACTGATCTGTACTAGTACAGTAAGTAAGTAAGCAGGACGACGATTGGCTCCCGAGGGTGCCACTGGCAGAAGCAACCCTCGTTGCCAAGGAGACACAATGGCACACCACATTCTTTGGGGGCTTGCGCGTGTTTCAAGTTTGCCGTTCCACGATCCTTTAATTGATAAAAGTTCCGTAGGATTATTGTCACGGTGCATTAGCCTTCGCTACCAGTATCTCGGTCTCAACCAATTGAGAGGGGAGAAGCGATGGGGGTTCTTACTCAGGTTGGCAAGGAACTGCAGACAACTAAAACCTTGACTAAACAGCTTGCCCATGAGGTCGCCTGTTATGTAGTGCGTGAGACAAGAAAGAGGAGAACAATTGGGTTTGATGCCGAAAACCTGTCGGCGGGAGTCGCCAGGAGTTTGGCCAGGACTGTACTCAGGCTTCAAGCTTCAAAAGCCCCGCCAGTGTGTCCGAACTAAGTTACAGTGTGATCGTAGGGTCAAGGATCTAGCCTTACAGTCAACAGCGGCTCAGAGGACGTGCTCAACGTCTGACTCGAACGATCTCCACAGAACGGCTCTCGTTTACATCTCGTGGCCCTCTAGGATCCTCCAGTTGACTGCAGGCACTATCACGTACAGACGACAGATCCGTTGATCATCCTATGGGGATATCTGGATGGAGTACTCAGGAACGATAGCACCCACCCTTGCCTTTTTGTTCCCTCTCCTCTGGCTAACCAGGCGTTCGGGTAACCAGGCGTCCGGCGGCAAGTCCAACACTTAAAGAAACTGGCTGGACCCACCATGACACTCGAGTGTCTCACCTGGTCGCTCCCACACCACGATTCCCTCTTCCCCGCCTCCACTCCTTCTGATATGGCCGCTTCAGTCAACGCCATCCAGATATCTGCAGGCGGATATTCACAGGCCCATGGCCATGGAAGGACGTCTCCCTCCATCCATACTGAGTGCAACTTTGGTCGAGCCACCCGCGGCCATGACGAGCGGCCCTCGATCAAGCTCAAATTTTCGAGCAGCGGAGTGAAAATCGTCAATGCCGTCGTGGTCGACCCGGCTGGCCACTCCCTCTACACAATCTCGAGCGACTCGAGGCACACGAAACTACTCTCGCACGGGGACAACACCGAGGTAGCCACTATCGACTGGAATCGTTCCAGTCCGCGCATGGTTTTCCGTGGGAAGAAGATGAAGTGCAAAGAGTGGCTGGCGCGTGCTGGGCCCGAAACCGAGTAGGTGTTCATACCCCTTCCACACGCTCGCCGCTCTGAGCCGGGACGCGACGAGGATCAGGTCTCGTAATTTCGTCCACGGCGATTCGCAGTTCACCTGGATGCAGCAATCCTCTCGTGGCTTCGTGAGTCTATTACTCCCTACGACTAGTCCCTTTCGCGCCTAATAGATTCATCACAGCTTATTCCAGCCAATCAACCAGGTCTAGCTGTGGCCAAGTGGCATACCGAATCGCGAACCGATAAGCTCCATCTCCAGATATTCCAAGAGGCACTTGTCGATCCCGGCCTACTTGAGGCGATCGTCCTTTCGATCATATTACTACAATCTGGACAGTCATTTGGCGACACGATACAGTCAACAACCTGTATGGGCCCGAAATACGGTTTCGGCGGCTTGTTTTCTGCAAGCTTTCCCTGAGATGAAGAAAGCTTGAGCGAAGTTTATGACTCCAGCATGCTCATGTTGGATTCTTGTTCATATGGGCGACTTATTATGGAATACTTGTTTCGACCTTATGGCCGTACATCTTAGTGCTGTGGCACTTAGATGTCTTCCCCCGGCGCAAGTGTATATTAGTCTTATCGGGTCCATTGATCTGTTTCCTTTTATTTTTACTCTCCACCTGTTGTACAGTAGCCAGCGCGACGAGGAATCACCATGTTCATTCCCTGGTCGTACGTCTGACCCTGGTTTCAGTCCCATCCGGGTTTCAAAATCGATTGGAGTATATCAGACCGCCAGTCGTTTAGAATTGAGGGGACCAGGATCGGTCGATGACTAAAATGACATCCTGTCACGGTGTTCACAGTGATGCGACAACTCGGGTTACAGGTAGAGATCGGATGCACCAAGGTATGCGTTGTACTTTCTGTACCGTGACTTGGCTAATCTCAACTCATTGACAGAGAAAAGAATATCGTCAGCTGTCATAAACCCAAACGCCCAATCACTGTTCATATGCGACAGCAATTCTGTCTGAGAATCAGCTAGAAAAACATGGTTGTGAGAGATGGAGCCTGTGTCACGGACTTGTCTGCCTTGCTTGGCAGAGATATAGTGAATACATATATAGTGGCAGCGACGGTGTCAATGGGTTCGACTCACCTATCTACGTGATACTCGAGTTGCCAGCTTTAGTCGTGGGAAGTCGGGCTACTATGCCCTCTGCTCACAGCCTCACACTAACGTCGGCAAGGCGCTAGTCGGGACCCAAGGTTGTCATAACCCAGTCTCATCATTATATTAACTGAGAAAGATTCTGCAGGGGTTAGTGTCGTTTTCAGCTTTCTGACCATACCTCTAATACTGAAAGGAGTGCACTCGTTCACGAATGCTAGGTGATTCTGACTCCCATTTCTGCCAGAGGTCTAGAATGGACATCTTGCCGTTCTCCAAACGAGATATACAGACCTATGTGGGTCTGTAAGAGGATCCAATGGCACTAGTCGTACGGGTCATTGAACGATGTCAGTGGGAGCAACCCTCAAGGCCTCGAGGAGTGCCTCCTGCGGTAGCCGGCGAGTCGTCCCGATGTTGTTCTCGACTCACTCAGGTCGGACACACGTGTGGCCAGAAACACTGTAGCAACAGAAGTCGACTCGACATTTACGATCCCAGAGGGGCGTGCGGCACAACTAGCAACCAATCGTAACATATCTCTGTTATCAGTTAGAAAGCGAAGGCAACCAAAGGCTCTAATACCGTATGGACCGCTCAGAGGTCGCTTTTTGTCGACATTTCTTGGGCGGTTTAATCTCGACACCGCGCCCGAGACCAGTGATTGAACGAGGACACCCACGCCTGTATATTGGCTAGCCTTGTTGGTAGCAGTTGGGCATAGAAGTCTAACAGTTACAGAAAGACAGTAAGGTCGCAATCGGACGATCTACGCACCATAATTGCGACTGCTGGGCCAGGTGCCATCTATGATAATAAGTCCAGGATAACTTTACTGCAGTACACAGAATCCATGACCGTAAGTAAAGAGGCGACAATAGGCTCCGAAAGCCGAGCTGGCAAGAAGCCTGCCTCGTTGCCTCATTGCCAAGGAGACGCAGTGGTTGATAAGTTAGCGCGCCGCATTCCATTCTTTGGTCTTGCACGTGTTTGCGGTTCGATGGGCAAGTTCCGTAGGACTATTGTCACGGCGCTACCTCGAACTACGCGGGTAACTCTCAGCTTTGCGCCGAACACTGTCAACAGATTGAGAGGAAGGGAAGCTTTGGAGTTCTTGAAGAACTGCCGACAATTAAGACACCTTGTGCGAGAGGGAGCTGGTTGTGAGGCTTCTGAGGCCTCTGAGGAGCGAGACAACAAAAGGGGGAACAATTGGGTTTGATACCACTTCAATTCCAAAGCCGCGGACGCGGCGCTCCCACTAGGGTTAAGGTTCTCGCCACGGTGGCTCAGAGCAGCGTCTGACACGAACTATCTCGACAGCACGTCTTGTGGCCCTGGACTCCTCCAGTTGACTGCTGTTACTATCGTGTGACACACGACAGATACAGTGAACTGTCCTATGTGGATATCTGAATGGTGTATTAGGAATGATGCACGATGCCACACAACCGCCACACCCTTGCCTTTTGTTCCTCTGACTAACGGCGCTAGCTAGCAAGTCCAACACATAAAGGAAACGGCTGGACCCACAACTTTACCCTCAACACTCTGGGTGCCAGTCGCTCTCACACCACGACCCCTCCTCCCCTCCCCCCTCTCTCCACTCTTTCCGGTATGGCCACTTCAGTCTACGCCACCCCGGTATCCGCAGGCGGATACCCACACACACACGGCTATGGCAGGACGTCTCCCCCTCCATCCATCATGAGTGCAACTTTGGTCGAGCCACCCCGCCATTACGAGCGACCGTCGATCGAGCTCAAATTTTCGAGCAGCGGCGCGAACATCGTCAATGCCGTCGTGGTCGACCCGGCTGGCCATACCCTCTATTCTGTCTCGAGCAACTCGAAGCGCACGAAGTTGCTATCGCACAGTGACAACACTGAGGTCGCTACCATTGACTGGGACCGTTCCAGTCCGCGCATGGTTTTCCGTGGGAAGAAGATGAAGTGCAAAGAGTGGCTGGCGCGTGCGGGGCCCGAAACCGAGTATGTAGTCGTGCTTCTTCCGCACGCTCGCCTATCTGAGTCAGGACGCGACGCGAATCAGGTCTCGTAATTTCGTCCACGGCGATTCGCAGTTTACGTGGATGCAGCAATCCTCCCGTGGCTTCGTGAGTCCATAACTCTGTTCGATCAATCCCTTTCGCAAGCTAATCGATTCGCCACAGCTTATTCCAGCCAATCAACCAGGTCTGGCCGTGGCCAGGTGGCGCACCCAATCGCGTACCGATGGGCTTCGTCTCCAGATCTTCCAAGAGGCACTTGTCAAGCCCGGACTACTTGAGGCGATCGTCCTTTCGATCATATTACTGCAATCTGGACACTCCTTTGGCGATATGTTTCAGTCAATATCCTCTACCGGCGCCATTTTTCACAGCGCCGCCACCGGTTTGGTTCTTGCTGCCAATGTTGGTCTACTGTAACATGAAGAAACTTGAACGAAATTTATGGCACTCACCCCATGCTCATGTTAGATTAGGCGGCTGTTCATGTTGCAAACGACTTGTTATGGCATACACGTTTCGCTCCAACTGTTTTGTACATTTCTGTAGTAGTACTGTATCATTTGTATTTTCTCTGCTTACGCGAGTGTGTGTATTCGCTGGTCGTTTACCTTTACTTTTTACTCCTCAGCTTTTGTATAGTAGATATGTATCGAGATGAGGAATCACAGATCATGTTCGTTTTATGGCCAACCGTTTGGCACGTCCGAGTCTGACCGGATCTGACCCTCAAGATCGCGTGGCGGAATCAGACTGCTAGCGCCTATAAATTGAAGTGGGCAGAATCATATAGCAGTTTCAATGGCACACGGTGCTCATGGAGGTACGAATGACACCTCGAATTACAGCCAGACAATGCGTGCATTATACTTCTTTGTACTTCACTGGATTCAACACCTCGACAAGGTGAATATATCGTCAGCTGTCAGACCTCAAAGCCCCAATGCTCATACGCGACGGCGATTCTGTCCGAGGATCACTGAAAAAACAAGGTAGTGAGAGAGGGAGTGCCAGTGTCTTGTCCGCCGTTGAGTGTCACATAGCAGCGACCTTGTGAACAAGTATAGAGCGGAAAGCGGTGGGGTTGGGTTCACATCTGTGACGCAATACGCCACCACTTTCCAGCTTTAGCCTTGGCCATCGAGGGAAGTCGGTCTACGCAGGTCCGAATGAGGTATGCTCAAAGACATGGCCCGACGTAGGTGGTTGGCGCTGTGAGTGCGCTGTGAGCGCCAGTGACCCCATCTCGTCGGTCTCGATGCCCGAAACGGATATAAAGACGGTTCCAAAAAAGGACATGACCTTGTCCTTCATTCGCGTGCTCTCGCTCGGTCTTCATCCGCTCTCTCACCAACAGCTTCATAAAATATAAAACCATCCACAACATGGCCTATCACACAGACACCACCCGCACCACGATCCGGAAGACGCGCCACCATGCCCACCATCATCGCTGAGCCTCCAGCTTACCCCCTTGTTCCCGAAGCAGCAAGTGCTTCATCCTCCTCGCAAGACCTCCATGACCTCCGCCACTCATCCTCAACACCCCCACCTGCATACACCGAGCGTCGCTCGCGCAAGCTCAGGATAACCGCTGCACCAGGCGCAGGCATACTCAACGCCGCTATACTCGATGCCTCGGGCCGCGCGCTGTACACAACCTTCTCGGACGCAAAGCTGAAGAAAACAACTGTACGGCGTGCGGCGGTCCCGCGCTACACCCCGAGTCGGACCCGGACGCTGGTGGGATCTGGCCCGCGTCGGGTGGGACCGCTCGAGCCCGCGCGTGCGATTTCTCGCGAACGCCGACGGGACGGACCTGCCGAAAAAGAGCAAGAAGCACAAACTCAAGTGCAAGGAGTGGCTCCCTCGCGTCGGTGCGACACGGAGTGTGTTTTTTTTTGCACCTGGTTACGCTTGCGGCTGAGACGACACGACGCGATAGGTCCCGCGTGCTCACAGTGCACGGTACGCGCTACACAATCACGGAGCGCAAAAATGCCAACGGCTGTGTACGTCCCTCACCATTCCCCTCCTTTACCTGCACCTGACACGAGCTGCCCATACTTCAGCTGTTCGGTTTCAAAGATGATGCGGATGCGTCTCCGCTCCTCCCGCTCGCGCGCTGGCGCACCATGCCGGACGCACGATTGCAGCAGCTGGAAGTCTTCGACGAAGCCTACGCAACACCAGGTTTATTAGACGCGCTCATCCTCGCGCTAGTCGTTATGCAGAGCGGACAGCCGCTCGGCGACGTACCGGACTGTCTTAACATGGCGACGCCCATGTTTATGGGCACAGACTTAGCATTTTGTGTATCCTTCGTTGACTGAGCCTGTGGACTCTTTCTTATTCACTCGTTATGTTTATGTATCTTATATCGTTTTACGAAACGTACATGTAGGTGGTCGCGCACTGGGCGTCGCGACATTAATACCTAGATAGAAATTTGATGAAGATTTAGAAGACAATCTTCGCGATGGAGTAAGCCTGTCAAATTAATCGAGGTCAACCTGAAGAGCGACAAGCCCAAGGCCTCAGGTGGACGTCGCCGTACTCATTCAGCTGTTGAAGCCCCATTGCACCACCCCGTTTTCCGAGGACGACAATCGAAGCTCTGCAGGCAGAGAAGGGTCTCTTCAACCATTCCCATTCGAGCCAAGGAGATCAACACGAAACCCCACCCAGACCTCTTCTACCCCGTTTCGTCGTGTGATGGAGCCCTGAAGGCAAGCAAATTGTACTCGGTGGCGCATACTAATATGCTACTAAAACATTCTCATTTCAAATCCTGGACCTTCAGCGTGGGACGTCGAAAAAAAGCCGCGCTATCAGCACCTCTTGCGCCATAACCAAGATATTGGAACGTTCGATGCGGTACTGATGCGGTCCATCGGGCGCGAATGACAGCCCGCGAATACTGTATGCACAAAGGCCCGCCAAATCAGGTGCCATCGGGGAACACATGCTGCTGGCTGAAACACATTAAGCGCCCCTTGGGCCTTGCCACCTTGGCACAGCAGTACTTTACAGTAATATACGTATGTAGCTTCCCAGCGTGCCTGTGCCCGGAAGAAGCCCGAATGTACAGCGCACGGCAGATATCTAAAAACAGAGATGAATTTGTTCCGAATGCAAGCAAA
This sequence comes from Lactarius quietus, assembly GCA_015025155.1. Lineage (NCBI taxonomy): Eukaryota > Fungi > Basidiomycota > Agaricomycetes > Russulales > Russulaceae > Lactarius > Lactarius quietus. The sequence continues at coordinate 48,220 of WITN01000442.1, forward strand.
TGGTGGTCCCGCTTTGTAACAAAGGGGATGATGCAGTGAGCACAGCAATGCGGGGTACGTCACGTTTATGTAAGCCCGCACAAAGCAGCTGAAACTATAAGCTGTCATCGCTGTCAGCTGTCAGCTCGGTCCGGGAATGTAGCTGTGTCCCTTGCCGCTGATTTGCAGTGAGTAGAAAGATAGTACCGTCCGGATGAAGTGCGTTATTATTATAGTTTTGCCTCCTCTGATTTGAACTAACAACTCACAACTACGATTATAGAGTGGGTGCTGGTCCAATGCAGGTAGATACATGAAAGAGATACGTAGCCACGGCCCACTGACAACTCAAAGATTGGCGAGATCAAGGGGACCTCGAACTCAGGCTCAGCATCACCAGTCACCTGCCTGACCTGGGCAAGGCGAGTGTTTCGGGATGCACGTGTGCGACTCAAGGCACGGGATAAAGCCGTCCCGACGTCGGGACTCCGCGTTGACACTGGCACCTTAAAAGCACTCTTCACTGAACACGATGGTCGTCACCTCGCTCTTTCAAATGTCCTCTGATAACGCAACACTCGCACTTAGTCCCTCGCTCGACAGCATAGTCGGTAGGGAGTATGGCGCAGATCCAGTCAGTAATTTTCCCATGAACTGCAGGTGGGCTATCCCACTGACGTTATTGCCCCACGGTGTAGGTCAGCTGGAACAGGCGCGATCTTCTCACGTATGCTTTGGGAATTGGTGCCACCCTTGCTGAGCAACAATTTGTAAACGGCACGTAACGTCCGCAGATTAAGATATACTGTCTCTCTCTGACCATGGAGTTTGTTCCGATTCAGAACTTCGTACGTGATTAGTGATAAAGTGTATGTGCATACCTTTGACCCATAACGCGCAGATCCGTCTTTTGCTCCGACGTATCCTGCTGTCCTTTTTCTCAAAGGTGTGTGCTGGGTCGAATGTTTTTAAGACGATTAATCCCTCACTATCTGGTCTGCAGGGCAAGAGGACAATGTTGCCGCATTCACAGAGAGCATCAACAGGTCGAATTATATCAAGGGTTTACCATATTTTAATCCCAGTCGCCTGGTACACGCAACACAGTCCATAGAGATCCTGAAGCCACTACCTCTCATCAGTGGGCCAGGGTGGCTGTTGAAGAAGCGTTTGATTTCCCTCCGCGAGAACAGTACGTTCGCCGTAGCCACGGTTCCACACTCCCGGCAATGGTTTATCGTCACTCGCAGAGTCTGGTGTAATACTAGAAAACGAGTTTACTCTCGTAGACCCATCTGGGACACCATACACTCGTCTCACCGTAAGTCATTGCCGTCCACTCCACTCTATGCTTTATCTGACTCACTAGCCATTCAAGAGTTCAATGTTCAACCTTACGGGCAAGATCACTGGCCAGCGATACTCCCACAGCGTCTCTTCGTTACCCGCAGCAAAGCCTATCCCACGAGATCGTGCACCCGATTGGGTAGCGATAGAACAGACATCCACGTCCCAGGCTCTGATCTATCGTCTCTCAGGCGACTATAACCCTCTTCACGTCGGTACGCACCCTGTTTGATATACGGCTGCCTTAGAAAGGTCTGACGGCCCAAAGATCCGGGTCCAGGCAGCAGCGTTATTTTACACGGCCTTGCAACACTAGGTTTCGCCGCCCGGGCGCTGGTGCGCATGGTTGGACATGGCAGACCCTCGTCACTGCGCTATCTCAACGTGAGGTTCACTGCCCCAGTCACTCCAGGAGACGGACTCGAGACGAGCGCGTGGAGTGTTGGTACGGGACCCGATGGGGTACGGGAAGTCGCCTTTGAAGTCAAAAATACAAGAACTGGCAAGGTGCGCTCTTCTCTGGTTACACCCCACCTCTCCGCTCATTAGTACTCACTGATTTTCCATGGTCATCCACAGATCGTGATCGGTGGTGGTCACGCACGTTTTGAAAAGTGGGAGTGGACTAAACTGTAAACTGCTGGATGTTGATTGACTCCGAGTCTGTAATACATTAAAATCCTATCATATCTTACTGTAGCCTAGCCAGGTTCTTGGATCGATTTCAATTCTCACGCCTCGCTGTAATCTGTACGGGTTTCGACTGCCACCACCACGCCATCAAATACGATTACCGCATATTAGTGAAAAATGGTTCGAGAAACTTACTATCCACGATAATGGCCGAAAGAACTGCCGTTGTTTGCAGTGGAGGCACTGAGTGACAAGGTGCAGCGCGTGGCTGGGCGTGGGTTACATCAAAGAATCTAGCGCCCAGGCTCCCCATAACGATTCTTTTTCCTACATGCAACGAGATACCAGCAGGCCCGGAGTGTGGGTGGGGTGGGCAGTTACTATATTCCTCATTTATCAGTTCTTGTTCGGTGGTAGCCCAACTGGAAGTATTGTTACACCCTGCCACATCCAACTGCCTGACCTTTATGAGGCATCAATCGCTGAGCTGCAAGATGGACTGGAGCATGGTCGTTTCACGAGCGTTGACCTTGTCAAGGTACGTCCCACCTTCCTCCTACCAGTGGGAGTGCTCACCTCTTTGCGGCACACAGGCCTACTTCGCCCGCATAGAGGAGGTCAACCTGCAAGGACCGACCCTCCGCGCTGTCATCGAGCTCAACCCAAGCGCGCTCGAGCAGGCGTCAGAGCTTGATCTAGAACGCAGAATACTGGGTCTGCGTGGCCCGCTCCACGGTATCCCAATTTTGCTCAAGGACAACATTGCCACCCGCGCGAGTGACGGTACGCACCTCGCTCCGACGTGCTCGAGGCTGCACAAACTTCGGTCTTACGCCGTGCAGGCATGAATACCACCTCAGGTTCATTTGCGCTCCTCGGTTCCATCCCACCGCGCGATGCGACCGTTGTCGCCAAACTGCGCGCAGCCGGGGCTATATTCCTCGGCCAAGCCAATCTTTCCGAATGGGCGGGCTTCCGTGGTGACGTTCCACTGGGCTTCTCGGGCCGAGGTGGACAATCTACCTGTCCATATTTCCCACTCGCGGACCCCTCCGGGTCGTCTTCTGGTTCGGCAATTGCTAGTGCCATTGGACTCGCGGCCGCAGCGCTCGGAACGGAGACAGATGGTTCAATTATTCTTCCGGGAAGTCGTCAGAATCTAGTAGGCATCAAGCCGACGGTGGGATTGACCTCTCGTGCGGGCGGTGCGCATCCGTGTGCGGTGCATGCTGCGTCCTTCCATTGATACCTCCCTTTGCTCACGCAGTTATACCGATATCGGAGAATCAGGACACGGTTGGCCCAATGGCGCGGAGCGTTGCCGATGCGGTACTCATCCTCTCCACTATTGCGGGACGTGATCCGCTCGATAAGTTTACCTTCGCCGCCCCCGCCCGCGTACCGGATTTCTCCAAAGCCTTGAGGAAGGACGCTCTCCAGGGTGTGCGTCTGGGGGTACCTCGACTCTTTCTGAGTGGCGATCCCAACATCGACCGTGCTTTCGACGCGTCACTCCTCACGCTCACGAAACTCGGCGCCACCGTCGTCGACCCTGCAGAATTCCCCGACGCATATGAACTGCTTGCATCCACGAACGAATCCATTGTTCTCAGTGCAGACTTCAAGGTACTGTAGACAAGTCGACGCAGAACACCTCTGATCGATGAGAATTTGGCCAGGTGAACGTGGAGGAGTACATCTCCGGGCTCATCGAAGTTCCCACGAGAGTAAAAACACTGGAAGACCTGATAGCGTTCAACATTGCTCACGCATCTCAAGAGCTGGTTCCACCTTTCTGGATGGACCAGTCTCAGTATGTGGGCAATTGTGCTGTTTCGAACCCAGCCAACGCAATTGACAGGCTCATTATCTCAGAGAACACCACTCGAGACGCCGCCTACTTTGCGGCGCTGGCAGCTGACCATAACCTCGGCCGGAACCGCGGAATCGATGCAACTCTTGCCAAGTTCAAGCTAGACGCAATCGTCCTTCCTACCGATGGTACGCTCGCATCCCTCAACCTCGACCTCGCCATCTCGAAATGGTTTCTGTAGGTTTCACCTCAACTGTTGCTGCGGTGGCAGGCTATCCGGTCGTCACTGTTCCGCTGGGCTTCCAGCCCGAAACCGTTCAAGCGACTCCGGCTCAGCCAACCATCGACATGGCGCCAGGGCTGCCGTTCGGGATTTCCTTCCTCGGGGCTGCATTCAGCGAGTTCAACTTAGTAGGATACGCGTTCGCATATGAACAAGCGACACATACTCGCTTGAAGAGATTGGCCTTCCCCGAGGCGATACCAAAGACTCAGCTAGTTGACGTCATCAGGAAGTGAGAAAGGTTTTACTTACGCATAAAAAGAATACACTCGCGCACATGTTCCGGGTAGAAAGACAGTCAAGTCATGCTCTCGCTGTTGTGATCAAATTGACGAACTCAGGATGATGCAGGCCAACTGTGAGTATATATCATAAGAAATGATCAACCGTCCGGCGCGACCCAGACCCAGATATGATTGTAATAGCACATTTTATCTGAGTGATGGCAAGGAGTTGGACTGCAAGCTGAGTCATTGATATCCCAGTGTCCTCACTCAACTTTCAAGCCGATATACATTCATGGATTTCTAACACTAATTGTCGTAGTTTATAACGCAGAGCAGGAACCGGAAAAGCACCAACCATTCGACAAACCCCTTCCTATTTCGGAACTGCAATGACCTTGTGGAACCTTACCAGCGACGGAGTCTCGTAATTTACCGAAATAAGCTCCCAGCCTGCCTGATCGAGCAAACTACGCAGGGCCATGAGAGTGCGTTCTTGCCCGTTGAGTAAACACAACATCTGTGAGACGTCCAGGTATCAGCATACACACTCAATTCTGCACCTGATAAACTCGCCATAGCATCGAAGGCATGCGGCATCGAGCCCGCGCGACCCAAGTTTGGAAGCAGGGGCTTGGGAGGAACCGGGAGCTCCGCGCCAGGGATTTCGTGCGTGGTCGGTTCATCGCAGGCGTACGCTATATACTGCTCACTAATGACTAGTTGCGTCTTAGGCACAGCGGCGGCTCGCAGATGCTTCAGGATTGTGATGCTGTATTCATCCGCCCAATCATGAAGAACTTTGCAGAGGAGAAAGACTGCGACGTCTTCGTCACGCGCTGGCTGCGGTTCGAAGAAATTGTGGCCTTGAGAAATCCGAATGTTAGTTCTCGTCTCTTGGAAATACAGGTATGGAATTAGACGAACCTTGCAGTTTCACGCGTCCTGAGTCAAGTGCGTCGGGCATGTTCTTCTTCCAGTACTACGTTAAAGATACGTGAGAGGAAATATACACGGAAATTGATGGGTATCACACCTCGTTGGCATCACCGATCACAGCTTCGCGGTCTTGTACAACGAAGTGGAGGTTGGGGTTGCGACGAGCAAGTGCTAAGGACTGCGAGCCAACGCCACCGCCAACATCGACAACTAGGGCGTTAGGGGGGAGCATTTCCCATGCATACCCTATAGGTTAATGTATCAATTCAGGTGGCGATTGATAGACTCGGAGTAAAAAATGACAAACCCTCAAAAATCGCATCCTCCGGCGTCATGTTTGTCATGCCGGTCATCGCAGCGCCGAACCTCGTAAGGCGTAATTTGTTATCCGGTTCCTCGAACCAGGTCCACGTATGTCCCTCGACATTGAAAGCTTTGTTCAGAGCCGTCTTGGTTGGTTCAAAGGCATGCCCAAATTCGGGATCAAGGATCGTCTCTGTCAGGTAGGAAGAGGACTTGAAAGCTTCATCAAGGCTGAAGAGATAGATGTCATCAGAGCCCAAATGAGAACGATTCTAGGTGATTCTGCATACATATGGCCGAGTAAAGCAGCCAAGCCGATAGTTCCGATGAACTTGGATTCGGGGCTGAAGACGTATCGTATATTAGATGTCAGTTGTGTTCATGTTGACGATTGCACCCAGAACAGCGCCTACTTTGAAATCAACTCTGAAACAGGCTTTCCCGTGTCAAAAACAGTAGAGAGACGGTTATTGGCGAACACGTCCGGTGAGACTTCAATGAATATGTGATTTGTTGCAAGAAGACGAAGGGTCCGAGCTGAAGGCTCACTGTGAGTGGTCATTACTTTCCTCAATCTCGGTACTTACAAAGCTTTACAGGATGAACACCCGTCGGCTTGGAAATCTCCCGTGCGTGTAAACCCTGAGCAAACATGAATTCAGGAGCGCTGTCAATCTACAAAAGGTTTGACACTACCTCGGGGCCCGCATCTCGAAGGATCTCTGCAACATGCGTGCTCACAGCGGTATGTATTGCAGTTGAAACGTGGAACTTCATCACAGTCGTATTGTTATAGTATGAAATGCTCGCAGGACTAAAAGGATTTACCTGCATTACGATGTCAAAGATTACCAACGGTGCAGGCCTCACAAGGGTCATGAGTTGCGCTGCGGCAGAGGTAATGAGCAACCCGGCTGACTGAATGCTCGGGTGCATTCGGGGCTCCTCGGACTCAAGGCTAAATGGTGCATTCGACGAGGGGAGGACAAATGCATTGGAATCGACGGCCGCCTCAATATCGTTGACGGAAGATTGTATGATGTTGGCGAGGGCCTTGAGCTCGGCTAAAACATCCTGGGACCCCCTTTCATGTGGATGACGGGAGCGTCAGGTACGTCAATGCCCATCAGAGCAAACCCACCTCGAAGTAGAGGAATATTTTTCTTCCTTGGAGTGCGAAAGCAAGGGAGTAGGTTCTGGGACTGAGGGAGTGGCCAGAGACATATTGCGTAGAATGCCTGGGGGAGACTTGGAGTGAAGAACTGATTATTTATAGCAAAAGTACGTTGCATGCCAGTGGTTTCCCTGAGTATAGCGAAGTTACAGCTTACAACAGTAATTCAAAGTATGTCGTGCTGAGTCAAGATCAACATGAGCGGTGTCACACGTGCATCAGGGATGACGCGATGACGGATGCGATCACTCAGCAAAGGTAGTTAACGCCGAGTTTTGCCAACATGCTGCTAACTTACAGCGCCTGTATATTACGTCGTAACCTATTTGGCGTGTCGGCGCCGACTTGGCGCTTCTTGTAGCACTTTCTTTTCAAATCGAGAAGCGCACCAATGGCAAGACAGTGGATCATAGTAGTCACAGTTGCATTAGCTCTCTACGCACTGGCAGACAACGGTGGATTTCCAAATGCGCCGAGATTGCAGTAGACGAGACAGAAAGAGTAAACAAGAGGGGCGGAGCACGGAGCACAACTGTGTTTGCTGAAGCTGCAGCCTTTGCCGCAGCGTACAACTTCGGCATGACAATATGGGCTCGGAGATGTGGCGGCGGAATTCAAGAGACGCTACGCATGGTCGAGGTCACGCTAACCTGAACTGTTTCCGCGTTCGCGTCTTTATTGTGCTCACAGCTCGACCCTACAGTAAATATTTAAAGACACCTGAGTTCTCGTCTACCTTTCGTCTATTTGTGAGGTGATATTTAATTGGGGGCGATAGAACCTGGCAAATGAAGCAATATAAGTTAAACACTCCGGGCCCTGCATCATCACGCGCATCACGTGCACTACGGGAAACTCCGTTCAACACATCTTCACTGCCAGGCAGCATGCTCTCTCTAACTCACATCGCTGCGTTCTTTCTATCACGCGTCAGGACCACGAAATCAGGTCATGAAGTTCCACTGATAGATGTTTCTCAGATGGCCCCCAGATGCAAGTATCATTTTTCTGTTCTTCTGGTAGACCAAATGTGGTTAGACTTAGCCCCTGCATAGTTCGGCCAAACTATACTTTTGCACAAGTGATTAGTGACTACTTAGTCTCAAAGGTCAATCGTTTAACAAACATGGCTAAGTTGGTTGGCAAAACTCCAAATCATTCTGTGTCGATCAGCCAGGCTGAGTAAACGCCTTTTACCACACAGAAGCAGCTCGAACCGATCTCAATTAGCCACGGCACATCCCCTCTGTCGTCCTCATATGGCTGGAATGGCCAGGTACATCCAATTCTTTTGTGAAGTGTAACCTCTGCGGACCCAGAGGTCAGACACTTGAGCTGGTGTTAATCGCCACCGTCCAAATCGCTGCGTCTGCGCTGATGGAATCAATGTGCCTATGCAACTACATATTATTGGAGGCGTTTGTATCGTTCGAAGAGGCCTGGTGGTTGACCTCTGCAACAGATGATGAAGCTCCTTGGATTTTCTGCTTCACTCAGATGTTGGGCTTATTCACTTAGATCCGGGTGGTAAGTTTACTTACTCGGGCTTCAGTGAGGTGCTCTCCTGGCACCAATATCGGTGCTTATCCGGACTTATCAGGACTGTATCAAAAGGATGAGGTATTCCTCGTAGTAGTATTAGTATTGGAAGGAGTACATAAGGGAGCTAGAACGCACTAGCCGATCTAACACCAGATAAGGTGACACACTACAAGTGGTGATCGCACACCTTAGCGCCCACGGAAGAACATTCATTTGAAGATCATGGCACCCAAGTGCGCTGGTTTGTGTTTACTAAGAACGCCTTCTATAACTGATATCAATGATATATCTCAAGACTGAGGATATTCCGTGCATTAGTGTCTGTTTTCATCGGACTTCTTTTCTTGCGCTCAATCAGTGGCATCTTTCTCTGAAAGAATACCCTTCTAAGGTTCAGTGGACTTGGCGCTAGTTCTGGACCTAGCCATTGTTTTGGTCATTCAAATTTGGTTCTGACGTCTTCAAGTTCTAGCACGCCAGGCACCACCTGGAAGGCTGGAACTCTCCAAGGCAGGCGTCAATAGTCAAGAACAAGGTCAAGAACACGTCATCAGATAATCCATTGACACTTTCAACAAGGCAGAACCGAACTCAGCCTGATCGCTTACGCTCGATGATATCAGGATGGCTCGATCTGCGAGCCTGATTGAGCTTTTGGCAGATTTCTCACACTGCCCCACACGCTGGAGCTAATTTTCATCGGGAACCCTCTGGTAAACACAGGGCACGACCGATAGGACCTGTAGATTACAAAACCTAAATCCGCGTGACGTTAGGGCACGCCGCATCCTGCATGGAGTGCAGCATCTATGAAGATAGCTGTGACCGTGATGAGTGCGACGGTCTAAATTTAGGCGAGCCCCCAACTCTCCTCTGCCCATCTCGACTTGGATTACATAAAGGTCGTTCATACAATTTCAAGGTCACGGTTTATATGAGACTAACACGAAAGTACCGAAGTTTATTTTTACGAAAAAATCTCTTTCCTGATCTGGTACGAAATCTCAAATGGTTTTTTTTTACTCCTACTACTTACGGTCCCTCGAGGTGGGATTGAGATGGGCAAAGTTTAAGTTTCGATAGTGGTGATCAAGCGTTATCGCATTATCTTTCAAATTTCAAGTGTCGCATCCAACAGCAGGGAATTTGCAATGGTACTGGAACAAATGCATCATGCTTGTCAAAGTGCTACTAGTATAAATCATCCCAGTTCTAATTCTTCAGACCGATCGTACCGATTTTCGCTTTCTCTCCCTCAACATGTCTTCCTCTGTCCCAGTTCCTACGCCCTTACTTTCACAATCAAAGGCAGCGAATTACTCTTCTGCTTCGGGGTAGGTCTTGACCATCCGAGCCTACGCTGCACGATGTTCACGTACGTGCCTGACGCCACCGCGAAAGGGTGTCCCACGATGTTTTAGCCGAGCTCAAGGCCCTCGCCAACGTCATTCAGTCCTCTGTCGATAATATCGAGGCGGCCCTCAACGCCAACGCATTCGTCCTCCCCTCGTCAAATGCACCATTTAGCCTTCAGTCAGAGGCACCCCACATGCACCCGAGCATTCAGTCCGCCGGGTCGCTTATTACCTCTGCCGCAGCGCAACTCATGACCCTTGTGAGGCCTGCACCGTTGATAGTCTTCGACGTCGTGATGCAAGTGAATCGGGTTGTCCCTGCGACCATCTCACTATACCTGACAATATAAATGTGATTCAAGTTCCACGTATCAACTGCAATACGTACTGCTGTATGCACGCATGCTGCGGAGATCCTTCGAGATGCGGGCCCCGAGGTAGCATTCAGATCTTTTGTAGTTCTTCGAACCCTCCTGACTTTATCTTTTCTCAGGGCTTACATGCACGGGAGATCGCTAAGCCGACGGGTGTTGATCCGGCAAAGCTCGGTATGTATAGGCATCAAACAAAATGTGTCCGCTCACAGTGTGCGATCAGCTCGAGTCCTCCGTCTTCTTGCAACAAATTATATATTCCTTGAAGTATCACCGGACGTTTTTTCCAACAACCGCTTGTCGACTGTGTTGGACACGGGAAAACCTGTTGAAGAGCTGATATCTAAGTAGGCGCTGTTCTGTATGGGATCGCCAGACTCGGATATTGACGTGTGTCATTCCAGTCCTGAATCGAAGTACATCGGAACTCTTGGGATGACAACCCTTATCGGCCATCTGTACAAATTTCCACTACATCTCGTTCTCATCTGGACTCTGATCATGTTCCGTCAGTCTTGATGAAGTTTTCAAGAGCTCATCTTACCTGACAGAGACGCTCCTTGATCCCGAATTTGGACATGCCACCGAACCGACTAAGACGGCTCTGAACAAGGCATTTGGTTTCGAGGGAGATATGTGGAGCTGGTTCGAGGGACCGGATAACAAAATGCGCCTTGGAAGATTCGGGGCTGCGATGGCCAGCGTGACAAGTATGACGCCGGAAGATGCGATTCTTGAGGGTTTATCACTTTTTACTCTGTCAATCATCGATCACTGCCTAACTTGACGCATCAAACCCACAGGGTATTCATGGGAAACGCTCCCTCCTGACTCCCTAGTTGTCGATGTTGGAGGCGGCGTTGGCTCGCAGTCATTAACACTCGCTCGCCGCCATCCCAACTTCCGCTTTGTTGTACAAGACCGTGAGGCTGTGGTCGCTGATGCCAATGAGGTACGATACGCATCAGTTCCAATCTCATGTGTCATCCTTCCTGATGCATCCTTAACTCAGTTTTGGAAAAAGAACATGCCTGACGCACTTGACTCAGGACGCGTGAAGCTACTAAGTCCATCTCATTCCATCTCTGCCTTCCATAGAGACGAGAGCTGATACTCGAGCTTTTCAAGGCCTCAGTTTCTTTGATCCGCAGCCAACGCGGGAGGAAGATGTTACAGTCTTCCTCCTCTGCAACGTTCTTCACGATTGGTCGGACGAATACTGCCTCACAATCTTGAAGCACTTGCGAGTCGCCGCCGGACCTAAGACGCAGCTGGTCATTGTCGAACAGCACATAACGTGCGCATGCGACGAACCTGCCACGCACGAAACCCCAGGCGCGGAGCTCCCCGTTCCCCCCAAACCCCTACTCCCGAATCTGGGTCGTGCGAGCTCGATGGCGCACGCAACTGATGTTGTGGCGAGTACATCTGGTGTTGAAATGAGCGTACAATGTGCTGATGGCTGGATGTGTCACAGATGTTGGGTCTCTTCAACGGTCAAGAACGCACGATCACGGCCCTGCGCAGCTTGCTCGACCAGGCGGACTGGGACCTTGTCGCTGTGCATCACGACACTCCGTCTGTGGTGAAGTTCCGGAAAGCTATTGCAGTTCCGAAATAGGAAGGGTGTGTCGTTCTTCAAATTTTGACAGGTGATTCGCAAGGTGATTCGTGTTTCTCCGGTTGATGATTTGAGTTGTAAAATACGAATATATGATTGTTACGGTAAATTTTAGATGAACTTGAAATCCGAGATACGTACTGCATGCCAATGAGTGAAGAAAGCCGGCCACTGATCAAGTTGACGCAGGCTCCTCTGGCTCGTACCCCGGAATATCAACGGCTCAAAGAAAAAACACGAGCCGCGCTTGTCACTCAAGGCATATGTGTAGTGCCCGCCATTGATCCACACTTCACCATGGACTGCTCAGTGTAGGGTTACAGTATGAGACCTATACTTTTACTTATGGGAATGCTGAAAATTTAAATTTAATTCAAATTAATTCCGAAAGACAAATTATTGAGTGAAAGAATATCTTTGAAATCTTGTTTACTGTAAAATACTAGTCAGTTTCGTTTGGATTGTTCTGGGAGCTTTCTATGATAGCTTGTCCGAGTCATCTATCCGGTGTTGAATCCCAGTGGGAAGTACATAGTTTCTAGTCGATTTCCTTCGCTTCTCATCAATCCAACCAAAATTAATCAAAAGATCGTTTTTAAGTCTGATATAGTAGATAGAATAGATTAAATTTTGATCTACATCGACTCACAGTGACGCGTTGAGTGAGAATCGATAGGAAACGACGTGGCTCCCATTCTTCGATCACACAGGTTAATAGAATTTAAAAACGATGGCATTCCATTTTAATCTACCAAAAATACATGTAACAAGGAGCATCGATGTTGGGTGATCTGAGTACATTTGACTACATACAACGGTGCTCCGATACATCATGCCTACCCTCACGCCAGCCCCTGGCACACCTACTGTTACGATCCGCTCAACCTGCCAGCAAGCAATGCAGGTGTTTACATGAGCACTGGAGAAATTGCCATGATTACCCAGAGGTGCATACCTGGGAGTCATGTGCAGAAGAAGACATCGAAGAAGAAGAAGCTGTACGTGCACTCGTAGTGGCAGAAGACGACAGCTACCTCGCCTATGACGAGGCGTGCAAGGTTCGCCAGCTCGTGAGTAACATGATCACTCGCGGTAGAGTCCCAGATGCTGGCAGGAAGGTTATTGCAGGACGAATGAGGGTCACGTGACACGGTCATGTGATGAAGCCCCAGGTCACGGGATCTGAACTAAGCAATAAGCCAGGGGGCGCATAGGATGGAAGAACAGTCCCGGGTCGCAGTACGTATCCGACCTAACCCATAACTCAGGGGACTATGACGCGAAGGTAGCCAGTGGAACTTGGTGGAAGACAGTTGTGTCCTGAAGATGACCAACGACGACAAAACAGCGATCGCGTGGTGTAAGACCCAAGGCCTGAACGCTGGACAAACTCAGCGGGCCACACCTTGTAGTTGGGACGTACTCCAACGGGCCGGGTTTAATCCCCTTTTGGGAAGTGTTCAAGATGGATTAGTCCAAGGAGTGCCTGTGTTAACGCCGATGCCATTGCTTATTGACACATGGATTGATTAGTGTTGTGGATGACAGTTCCCACTTATGCTTACTCTTATACTTACTGATTGCTTAGTGCTGCTTAGTCGCGCACTTACTCATGCCTACCATTGTGCTTATTGATGTGATTAGACATCCACTTATTGATGTGTGAGTCATCCTTTGTGATTATTACTCATACTATATGTGTCGGCTTCATATCTTGATGGACACTTACTATAAATACTGCACAAGCTTCGCTATAGTTCGATAGCTTAGTTGTCTTGATATCCACCTGTACTTCTCTCAGGAAGATCAGACAGTCTTATAGCAGAGTCATTGTTCTTTGTGACTATCTTGTTACCAACTTAAGTGTTAGGCGTTGCCACCTTGTAACGAACCTCAAGCTAGGCAGTAGGGAACCGATATTTTCCCTTGGGAACCGTTATTTCCCCCGTACAAGTCGTTCCTGAGTTCAGAAGCCGTGCACTTTGCTCAGCGTTGAAACAAGGAAGACCCATTGGATCCAAGTCGGATCAACGTTCTGTGGAAACGTTACACCTACGATCGTCTTTATCATGCCAGCCGCTACTGCCTGTTTAGCTTGTGTGTCACTGCTGCTGTATAGTTGCTGTGATGTGAAAGCTTGCCAATGGTGTCGTTAGTGGAGAGAGGCAGGTTCAAACACTTTCGGACTTACGAGAAACACGAATGGCAAGACTTGGATGAGCCAAATCTGTGGGGAGGTGACTGGAGCGGTGGACCCTGGTTAGTCTAGTTGGGCATGACTTGGCTGGGTGGGTTGTGAGGGCAAGTTGGGCGATGGGATGGGTAGGGTAGGGTAGATTGCATCCTGTGGCAGCTGGAAAGTGAGAGTGGCCTGTGAGTGCACGATGGGAAGGGATAACAGTAGTGTAGTAGCTGTCGTTGTTGTGTCCTGCATGGGTTTGAAATGAGACCAATAAAAAGGAAAAGAAAAACTGCCAAAAACAAACTCATCTACATGGTTTTTTGTGGACACTACGGGGACGGAGGTGAAGGAGAAAGCAATGGCAGTAGTAGGTGCAAGTCAGTGGGGAATGCAAGAGGTGGGTAGACTCACACTTACCAGCGTGAACAAAGCGATAACTGGGGTCATTGGACATGATAACAGTGAATATCGTCTTCTTCAGCCAGGACAGTCGTGTGGCAGTGTGGTGTGATATGATTGTATAGCAGGAAGGGTGCAGTAGCAGAGGACGGAGGGGGGAGGGGGGGTGAGACGAGAGGATATATGCGTGATGGTGGGGGGTGGAAGTACGAAGCCTTTCAACAATCCGAAACAAAGCGACTAACTTTTTTGAAGTCGCCGTGCTGGCCCGAATTGTTACTTGTATAGCACTGGTGAGGCTAAAAAGTGTATGTCGACATGGTGTACATGTATTGGCTAATGTGTACATTTTTGTAACTTGGTTCGATTCTTGCTCGTGTACTTTTTGCACTGTGTATATCCTTAGTAATATACTCCACGCTGTTCTTAGCCTCTCTCTGGTCCTGACCAGAATGTATGATGCAGACCACGAAAACAATTGCTACATCAACAACAGCTGACAAACACGTGAATATGAAGCGCAGCAAAGTATGCCGACAAGATTCTGCACCCACGCCCATAGCTGGCTGTTTTTGACGAAAGAACTGCTGAAGCATAGCAAGCTGAAACTGCTAGTCAGGAGCAGCGGAGGAAGTGGTACACCTCCGCACGTTGTCCACGCGAAGAGGAATGCAGCATGCTGTCACGTGGTGACATCGTACCGAACCCTGCGCGCACCAAATGTCGCAAGTGCATCCATGAACACTGGAAGAACTGTCAAGATTATCCAGAGGTGCACACCTGGATCTTAGGTCAGCCAGAATATAGTGAAGAAGAAGAAGAAGTTCGCGCTCTCGTATGGGCCCAGGCAGACAGATACCCTGAGGCAGAAGAAGAAGACTATGAAGTGGAGGAGGATGAAGCCCTCCGTATACGCCAGTTAGTGAGTGGGATGATCGTTCATGTGTCGCCCTCAGATACTGGCACAAGTGTTACAGGAAGGATGAAGGTCACGTGATCTCATCACGTGATAGTCCCAGATCACGCGGTTCATGTGATAGCTGATCTAATCCATAAGTCATGGGACTCGTAGGGGCCTTGGAGGCGGAATTCCCAAGTGCAGAAGAAGATCAAGGATGGAATGGGTCTAGTCCCAGGTCACAGTATGTATCTGACCTAAGCCATAACTCAGGGGACTTCGGTATTGTATCAAGAATGGAAGATTATGGAAGGTTCTGGAAGGGCCATGGTAGGCACGAGGTCAGAGGCGATTCCTGATAGCTGAAGGTCTAGACATTCCCTTTTATGGTTCAAGTTCTGATGGAACAGTTTCTGATGCGCTGGTATTGCGCCTGGACATTTGCTATCTCTTTATCTTGTTCTATGATGTCATTTGTGAGTCATGTGTTACTCTTATCTCTGACTCATGGTTGTGTTATCTCTGACTCATGTGGGGCCTTATGCCTCATGTACTGTATGTTTCATGATAAGCCCCTGTGGCTTGATGGACAATTCTCATTGGCAGATTAGGTCGTGTGTCATGGTTTGACATCGCTCGGACTACTCATCATCACGTTTACGAGGTCTCGGAGTTCGGGACGCTTACTATACGGTTATGACTACGATAGTAAGCCTCAATTAGTCATGGACACTGACGCGTCGCCGGTACTTGGGTTTACCGGTGTTTCAGGTATTATTAGAACGGACAATGACTCAGTACTAGTATAGTTGTACTAGGGTTTAGTTTCTAGCTGCGCTTTAAAGCCAGCGTGTAACTGTATATAAGTCGTACACTGAAGACCAAGGCTCTCTAGCTTGGTCTTCTTGAATCATCACCATTCTCGTCTTCTTCCAATCTTTCGATTGAAGCTTGCCCTTTGGGTACCCTAGTGTCTATAACCATTGACCTAGTGGCGGTGCAACTTAGCTAAGTTGCCAGTGTTGTCACGATTCATCCGTATCCGCAAACGTCACGTCACAGGACTGTTCAAGTCGAACAAGCGTTAGGTGATAACGCTACATTAAGACCAAGCTTCACCGTGGCGTCATCAGAAACTACTCGAGACCGTTGTCAGAACTGTGACGATATCTGGTTCAAACAGAGACAAGCTGACAACGTACCACAACGATTCCGCAAGAATACAGAATATAGGTATAGCAAAACCACAGGCACCGAAGGATACCACGCCAGAAGCCGAGAAGATAATCGATCGGTCGCAGTTGAGTTTCTTTACGATCGATACGTTTGGGTTGAAGTTCGCTGGTTTCAACCTAGGAGGACTGAAGAAGGAGAGTGGGAAGGTTTTCGACCAGCCTTGGAAGATCTAGGCTGTGACATTTACATCAACGAACTCACACAGGAAGAAGTACAAGAATTAACCACCGCCAATACACGACTGTCATCAGCTACACCACCCCCATCGCCAAGTATCAAGAGCAACGAGTCTCCTCACAACAGATCATCCTCTCCCTCTCTACAAGGAGTAAGTTTGGCAATCGCAACAGAAGCATTACGACTAGGGGCCATGACCACGCTCACATCCCATGCTCAAACTCAGGCTGCTTCGGGGAGTCTACCCGTTCAACCAATTTATTCGCTCACTAACTCACCAGTGGCACCAACCATCAGGGCATTTCGAGCACTTGTGGACCCTCCACAACAACAAGGACCACCAAGCCCACCGGGAGGAAATGGTGGCGGAGGCGGAGGTGCAGGTGGCGGAGGAGCAGGACCACCGGGAGGACACCCACCAGGACCGATACAAGCAGCTCAAGCACCCATACCGGCGCAACATGATAAATTTTGCGGTAACCCACCTGCGGTATTTGCAGAAGATCGAGAAAAAGCTGAAGAATTCCTAATGCAATGGAGTTTATACGAAGGAATCAACTCCACCCATTCTATTATGCGCAACCCATACCAGAAAGCTATGTTGTTTCTCACCTATATTCAGGGAACCGCAGTAACCGAATGGGTAGGATCAATGGTAGCCTGGTTACGAGTACAAGTGGACGTCAACGGACGCAACCCCCTCGACGATTGGTTGTGGTACAATACCCATACATCGTTTATGAGGCAATACGCAGACACCTTGAAAGAAGAAAAGGCGCAAACCAAGTTGCGAAGGGGCATTAAAATGGAAAAAGGAGATATCGATGCGTACGTGGCCAAATTTGAACAATTGGTCAGATACGCTGGCTACAACATAGATCAACCAATGGTCCTGGACCTATTTGCAAATGGGTTACCAGGTAAACTACACGAAACTATCTATCTCCACGATGGTCCTACCGACTATGAGGACTGGAAAAGGGCAGCCATCAAACGGCAAGGCCAGTACCTCCATATAAAGAATAAAATCGATCAATACAAAATACAACCTCGATCCCCACCACCAGTACAAACGAACTGGAGACAGTTCAGACGTCACCCAGATGCGATGGATACGTCGGTGGACCGAACCAGGGTTAAAGGATGATTGGCACACACCGAAGATGTTTTGGCCCAACCAAGGCCTTACCTCAACAACTCTAGGCCCCCGTTTAAACCCCGGGAAGGGTTTTTGCAGAGGAGGCAACCCCCAGACCTCAGGGAAGTAACATGTTATAATTGTCAAAAGAAAGGACACCTCAGTCACAATTGTTCTCAGCCGCGTCAACCGCGCCAACCGCCAAGGCCATATAGCAACTCAAGAGGCCTAGAAGTAGTGGATGATCACACCGAAATCGGTGAAGATCTCCATACCGCTCAAATGGTAGCGGACAGCCGTACTACCGAAGAAAGAAAGAATGATTGGTTACGCGTGGCGGCGGGGGAAACCGAAGAATTCAAAGCCATGGCCCTGCAGGAATTGATGGGGAATAAGGATTTTGGGGATGCCTAAACCCGACGGCCTGGGTGAGGGCACTACGTTGTAATGCTGTATACATAACTCGCTTCCGTTCTATGCGAATTCCAGTATCAATCCGAACCAGCAGCAACAAGGCCGATATAAAAACGCTAGTAGATTCAGGAGCTACGGACAACTTCATCAATCATCGATTCGTAAAGCGAATGGGGCTAGGAATAACCCCCTTGTCGCAACCAAAACAATTGTTCAACATAGATGACACCCATAACAAAAAGGGATCAGTTACTCATTTCGTCGATCTACAAATATTGACAAAAGGAATTGTCAGAAAAATGCGATTTCTGATCGCGGATATTGGAAAAGAAGATCTTCTGCTAGGATATCCATGGCTTAGCACGTTCAAACCAAAGTTCAGTTGGAAACATGGCACTATTGATGAAAACGTATTACCAATCGTAATCAAATCATGCCATCCCAAGGTCAACGTCAACGTAGTAGCTCGATTACTTTCAGATGTCGCAAAAGACAATATTGTCGCAAAATTAGGGGAGCATAGCTCTATCAAAGGAGCTGCCACTGATCTTGCCATAGCCGCAGGACCCAAGGAAGGGATCCAAATACCGGAAGAATATGACGATTTCAAAAAGGTTTTTAGCGAAGAGGAATCCCACCGATTTCCCCCTTCACGGGAATGGGATCATGCTATCGAACTCAAAACCAACACTCCAGACCATATCAATTGTTCTATATACGAACTCTCACAATCGGAGGACAAACCATTATGTGATTTTATCACGGAACAACTCAACAAAGGGTACATCAGACCCTCTAAATCACAGTACGCCTCTCCATTCTTTTTCGTCAAAAAGAAGGATGGAAAACTACGCCCAGTACAGGACTATCGGCGGATCAACGAATTTACAATCCGCAACAATTACCCGCTGCCATTGATTCAAACCCTCATCAAAGACCTTAGCGGTGCACACATATACACTAAACTCGATGTACGGTGGGGATATAACAATATCCGCATCAAGGCGGGCGATGAACATAAAGCGGCGTTTAAAACGCCATATGGACTCTTCGAACCTACCGTGATGTTCTTTGGATTAACAAATTCACCCGCCACATTCCAAACCATGATGAATCACATCTATCGGGACACGATTGCGAAACACAACGTCAAAGGGACCACCATTCGGGTTTATATGGACGACATTGGTATCGCTACTCGGACAAATATTACTGATCATATCAATGCAGTTCGGGATGTACTAATGGTGGCTGCGAAGTACGACCTATTTTTCAAGCCGGAGAAGTGCACCTTTCACTCGACATCTCTTGATTACCTGGGGGTAATCCTTGAAAAAGGGGTAACACGTATGGACCCTGTAAAAATCGCGGGCATTAAGAATTGGCCAACGCCAACTAAAGTTAAGGACGTATGATCTTTCTTGGGTTTTTGCAATTTTTACCGTCTATTCATCAAAGGATTTGCGTCAATTGCCAAGCCACTGAACAATCTCACGAAGAAAACAACGGAATGGCAATGGGGCTCAACGGAACAACAAGCATTCAAAGTATTGAAGAGACGGGTTACAAGTGAACCTGTATTGGCACATCCGGTACTGAAGGATCAATTCGAGTTGGAAGTAGATGCATCAGGTTTCGCGGTGGGAGCGGTGTTACTCCAAAAGAAAACTGATGGCAAAAGACATCCTATAGGCTATTACTCCGCAACCCTTAACACAGCAGAACGAAATTATGACATCTACGACCTTGAACTATTGGCAATAGTCAAGGCTCTACGACACTGGAGACCTTTACTAGCGGGATCACCCCATAAAATCAAAGTATTCTCGGATCACATGAACTTGCGGTATTGGAGAGAACCACAGAAGATTAGTCGACGAGTCGCAAGGGAAGTACTGGAATTGTCAGAATACGATCTCGAAATTCACCATATAAAGGGGACTGCAAACGGACGAGCAGATGCACTGTCGAGACGACCCGACTACGATCACGGGGAACAAGACAATGAAAATGCACGGTGTTACCAGATAAAATATTCATACGAACCAGCAACACACACCGTACAGGAATGCCCGTCCATTCGTTTGCAACAATCGCAGTAGAAGAAATGGGGTCAACCAGCCACAAAGACAAACAAGACGAAGATGTCATCAAACCTTGGGTAGATCCACACAAACTGAAAAGGATCAACGGAGTATGGTACAAGGAAGGAAGAAAAGTAATCACCAAGGGAAGTGACAAGCGGAAATCAATAATCGCCGCTCATCATGATACCCCAGTACACGGTCACCCGGGAATTAATAAAACGGGCAAAATAGTAGAACGATACTATTGGTGGCCGACGATACGACCAGACGTATTGGCTTACGTACGAGGTTGCGCAGAATGCCAAAGGCATAAAGTCAACAATCGCCCTATTCGGGCCGCACTACGACCTATATTTCCCAAACCGGAAGCTATGCCATTCGAAACTATCGCTCTCGACTTCATCACTAAATTGCCAATCGCACAGGGCTACGATTCAATTCTTACAGTCACAGACCACGACTGTACCAAGGCATCGGTGTTCATTCCTTGTAATGAGGAAATCGATGCGGAAGAAACAGCAGCACTATACATCAAACACGTGTTCATGCGATACGGCCTACCAAACAAAATTATCAGCGATAGAGATCCTAGATTTGTGTCCAAATTCACAAGGGAATTATGCAAACAATTGGGGATTAGTCAAAATATCTCCACTGCATATCACCCTTGTACAGATGGACAATCGGAGCGGACAAATCAATGGCTCGAACAATATCTCCGCTTTTGGGTAAATGAACGACAAGACAATTGGAATCTTTATCTTCCAATAGCAGAATTCACGCATAACAATTGGCCCAATGAGGCCACAGGGCAGTCTCCATTCTTCTTATTGATGGGGCATAACCCTCGTGCTGATTGGAATTCCACGCCCAGTCCTTTACCACAAGTGGCGTTGCGCCTCGATCAATTCAAACAAGCACGGGAACAAGCTCAGAAACAGATTATCAAGGCCCAGAAGTCATGGGTATCACACAAAGATACGCCCAAATTCCAGATAGGGGACCGCGTATGGTTAGAAGGGTGTCACCTGAGGACTCACCAGCCAAGCGCCAAGCTTGCGCCCAAAAGACATGGACCTTTCCAGATCATCCAGGTGATGTCCCCAGTCAATTATCGATTGGAATTGCCTACCAAATGGAGCATCCATGACGTCTTTCACATCGATCTTCTCACCCCCTATCGCGAGACTTCCTTTCACGGACCAAATTTCCCAAGACCTCCCCCTGAATTAATCGATGGGGAAGAAGAATACGAAATTGAGAAGATTCTAGACCAATGGCAATTCGGCAGGACAAGGCGCAAACAATTCCTTATCAAATGGAAGGGGTATCCAGACTTGGAGTTGCAGTGGGTCAACGCCACTGACGTACATGCCCCTGACGCCTTAGCTGAGTTCAAACGGTCTTTGAATTCATCTCCCTCACGCATAAAAGCAGGCTCTTCCTTGGATGAAGCGCATCAGTTCTTCCTTCGACGAACAATGACCACTTCCCCTTCTTCTTCTACACATCGTTCCACATCTTCTTACCATGCTCCCGCCATCTCTACCGACAAGCCCACCTATGCTGAAGTCGCCGCAGCCTTCCGCTGCATCGAACCGGGAGACATCATCCCCGAAACCCCTGATGTATGCGGATATGACGCCGGAGGACTGGAGAAAGACCAATCGAGCGTGGAGGAGGGAGCTCCTACTCGCGTCGAGAGTATCCTTGTTCCACAACGCTTGTCAAGGTTCCAAGCATCTCTGACTTCAGTGACGTGGTCCGAGTTTGTGGCCACTGTAAGCAAACCGCCTTGTCATGTCCAGGCCATCCTGACATCGCGACTCCCATATCCACTAGACTGTGGACAACTCATTCACAACTGCACATGTAATCACGACCCCGTCCGCGTCCCTCCACCGCCAACGCCTCGATATATCAATGTCGACCCCCCTACCAACATCATCATGGACCCCGCAACGTCCTGGGGGTTCACATCCGTGCCACCTCCGAGCTCGGGAAGACGACTCGGACAAAGAAAACCAAGATCCCTGCCAAGTATCGGGATCCCAAGATGAAGGGGTACCACTTGTGCCACAGAGGTCACGAGGAAGAAGAGTGGTGTGGCGGCACCAAAGGAGAGCCCTTGCTTCCCTGACTACCGCGGAGGAGGAGTTCCAGCCAAGCGACAGCGCGCAGGACAAGGCTGACGCCCCCGACGGTTTCGAACTGAATATTCCCCCCAGATACATCGCTTTCAGAATGACCATCAACGGTCATGTTACCGTTGCCAAGTACATCCACGTGATGCCTGGCAACAACCCCATTGTGTACGGATGTATGGAGAAGGGGGAGAAATTCAACAAGGTGACGTCCATGCCGCTCCTGATTTCGATGCCGTGGATAACGACCGCCATTATGAGCACGACCAGTTGCGCTATTTGCGCCAAGATTATGGTGATCGCCATGGGGTCGACTTGGCCATGGCACAGATCCCAGATCGGTCGTTGTGGGCGGAGGTCCTTCGATACCGTGCTGTCACAAGCTGGTACTCCAAACTCGGTGAGCGGATTACCGCATTGGAGAATGAACAGTACGTTGTCGGCAATGAGGTTAGGAAGTGTACCCGTCGTCTGGAAGAGGCGAATGGGTTACAACGGATCATGGATCAGGAGGTTAACGTTAGCCGAGGTGCGACTATTATCCCTTGGGTTTTCGAACGTGGGCGTTCTGCCTGAAAAAGGGGTAATGTCACGGTTTGACATCGCTCGGACTACTCATCATCACGTTTACGAGGTCTCGGAGTTCGGGACACTTACTATATGGTTATGACTACGATAGTAAGCTCAATTAGTCATGGACACTGACGCGTCGCCGGTACTTGGGTTACCGGTGTTTCAGGTATTATTAGAACGGACAATGACTCAGTACTAGTATAGTTGTACTAGGGTTTAGTTTCTAGCTGCGCTTTAAAGCCAGCGGT
>WITN01000443.1:0-71293 GCA_015025155.1 Lactarius quietus
GTCGAACAAGCGTTAGGTGATAACGCTACACCCAACGTCACGGGAAGCATAACCCAATACTGTAACCTATGGGTAAAACAGGGTTCTAAAAGCACAACCTTAGGCTTCTATGTCGCCAACCTAGGACACGATCAGATTATATTGGGTTGCCCCTGGTTCAAAACCTTTAACCCAACTATTAACTGGACGTTGTGAAAACTGGAAGGCCAAGATGTGATCATAGAAACGGCAGGATATCAAGTCAAGATAAAATCCCGAAGCGTTATCCTCAAGCCACCAAATGACGAAGAAGAAACCAAGAAACTTATCCCTGAACAGTACCATCGCCACTGGGAGGTTTTTAGCGAACAAGCTGCCCATCAATTCCCTCCAGCACAAGAAGAAGATCATTCAATCACCCTTAAACCCGAAGCCCCGCCCATGATGGACTGTAAAGTCTATAGACAAACCAAAGAAGAACTCAAAGTAATGAGAGAATTTATAGAAGAAAGTTTAGCAAAAGGATACATCAAAGAAACAAATTCCCCTTATGCGTCCCCCATGTTTTACCGTGCTAAAAAGGATGGAAAATTACGACCGATAATCGACTATCAGTTACTTAACTCCTGGACGGAACGGGATGTTTATCCTCTCCCTCTCATAGGGGGGATTACGGATCACCTTGAAGGGAAATCTCTCTTTACCAAGCTCGACCTACACTGGGGGTTCAACAACATTCGCATTAAAGAGGACGATCAGTGGAAGGCAGCGTTTAAAACACCTTATGGAATGTTTAAACTGGCCATTATGTTGTTCAGCCTCTGTAACTCCCCCGCCACCTTCTGCCGAGCCATGTCATGAATGTTCAGACATCTCTCCCGAAAGTATCTGACAGAGTTATTTGTCTATGTTGACGATGTCCTTATAGCAACCGACGATAACATCTCGAGGCACCGCGATATCGTAAACGACGTCTTAGACCTCCTAACACAAGAATCCTACTTTCTAAGACCGGTGAAATGTGCTTTCGAACAACGGAAGATCACGTATCTTGGAGTTGTTGTAGAGAATAACAAACTTTGCCCAGACCCAGAAAAGACTAATGGCCTCCGTAATTGGCCCTGACAACTGTCCACGGTCAAGGAAGTAAGAAGTTTGTTGGGGACCCTGGGATACCAACGCCCTTTCATTCCCCACTATGCGACAATCGCCCACCCTCTTACAGCACTGACTAAGAAAGGGACCCCCTTCGTCTGGATAAAAGAATGTGAAAACGCCATGAACACTCTCATCACTACTATACTTGCCAACCCTGCTATCCATCAACCCAACCTTTCACGCCCCTTCTATTTACAAGTAGATGCCTCTGCCTACGCGACGGGAGCCATTTTAACCCAGAAGGACGAAAGAGGAAAACATGAAGCCGTTGGCTTCCACTCCCAAACATTCAACGACGCTGAATGGAATTATGATATCCACGATAGGGAGCTCCTTGCCGTTTACCGAGGACTCACACATTATCGTCACCTTCTACTGTCTTCCCCTTTCCCCATCACGGTGTACACCGATCATAAGAACTTGGAATATTATCGGCATCCACGCCACATCAATCGACGAGTAGCCCGATACATCCCCCTGCTTGCTGACTACAACTTTACACTAGTACACATAGCTGGGACTGCAAACAAATCAGATGCGCTTTCTCGTCGACCTGATTATGATGACGGTTCCTTGGACAACGACAATGTCACTGTATTACCCCCACAGCTCTTCGTAAACGCAACCACACTATCAAATATTGACGAACGAGTACGAGCGGCCCAGTTGACCAATCGACACCTCCTTGAAAAGTGGGCCTCTACTTTCCCTCTCACTCTCACGGGGGACTTGTACTGGTATGGTGATCGTTTGGCAGTCGTGGACAACCTGCCCTTGAGAAGGGGGGTAATTTCACTATACCATGACTCTCCTACAGCGGGACACCCAGGAATATCCAATACAACCTGGGCAGTCAACTGTGATTTCTGGTGGCCAAACATGAAGCTAACTATTACGGATTACATCAAAGGCTGTCACATCTGTCAATCTAGGAAAAACAACCCTAATAAACCTAAACCCCCCCCCTTCCCCATTTCTTCTGACACGTACACCCTACCCTTTTCCTCCATAGCCATGGATTTTATAGTTAAACTCCCCATCTCCCAAGGGTACGATACCATACTTACGATAACTGATACTTTCTCCAAAGCATCTATCTTTATCCCATGCAATGAATCCATTGACGCCGTTCAGACTGCCTTACTATATGCCACTCATGTACTCCCTCATTGCGGACTACCATCTCATATCATATCAGACCGAGACCCACGATTCATGGCTTCTATTTCTAAAGAACTCTTCCGTATTCTATCCCTTCAACATAACCCCAGCACCGCCTATCACCCTCAAACAGACGGACAATCAGAAAGAACAAACCAGAGGCTAGAACAATACTTACGTATATTCGCCAATTATCATCAAACAGATTGGAGTGCCTGGCTACCACTAGCTCAGTATACACTTAACGCCCTTCCTAACGCCACTACTC
Source organism: Lactarius quietus (assembly GCA_015025155.1). Taxonomy (NCBI): domain Eukaryota; kingdom Fungi; phylum Basidiomycota; class Agaricomycetes; order Russulales; family Russulaceae; genus Lactarius; species Lactarius quietus. Next base: position 2,567 of record WITN01000443.1, read on the forward strand.
ATAAAGCCGCTTTCGAGCTTATCATGGGACACATCCCACGGGTTCATCAAACCACTAGAACCACGTCCTCCCCACCCCTAAATGAACGACTTCTACTTATCCATCAAACACGAAAAGAAGCAGCTGACGCTTTACGCAAAGCGCAAACAATAGAAACTCCAACAAGATTCACACCCTATTGTATTGGTGACTGAGTATGGTTAGAGGCTAAGAACCTCAACACCACACACCCTAGCGCCAAGCTTGCGCCCAGACAATATGGACCTTTCCTTATCACTTCGGTGGTTTCCAAAACCTCTTATCGCCTAAAACTCCCACCCTCCTGGAAGATCCACAATGTCTTCCATGCTTCTCTGCTCACACCATATAAAGAAACTACCACAAATGGTAAACAATACCAGGAACCCGTCCCCGATTTTGTAGATGGACAACCTGAATGGGAAGTAGAACAAATACTAGGTGCAAGAAAGAGACGCCAACAACTACAATACTTGGTCAGGTGGAAAGGGTTCTCTGAAGCACATGACAGTTGGGAACCCCTGACTCACATCAGCGCCGATAAACTGATCAAAGAGTTTTACCATCAGCAACCCTATGCAATCCGCACCCTTCAGTATAAAAACCCCCCTACCAACACCATTCCTATTATCACCATTCGAAGAATCACCATGTCTACCACAGCCTCTTCCACTCCCCGTTCTGCGGAACCAATTGACATTTCCACACCCCCCCCCCTTCGGAGTCCCCTCCTCCTTTACCAGTCCCTTCCCCTGGGTCGCATTCGTGATGGACCTTCGCCCCTTACTCTAGAGGAACGAATCGGTCTATCTGCTGGGGTGGACTCACGACTGAGTGTTGAACAAATCATGGCTATTGAAGAAATAGTCGAGGGCTCAGTACCCATCCGTACTAGAGAACAGATCGATGCGGCTTTAGCTGAACTCACCTGTTCCCCTTCAAGCACTACTGACGGTTCGGGAAGAGGGCCTCCACGTAACTCCTATGACCAACCCCGATTCATCCCTCCCCACTATGACGTTTATGATTGACGTCTCCCAAACCATCGCCGTTATGGCCAACGTATCCATTTAGGAGAAGGGTTACGTCGTTACCCCCATTTCATCCGCTTCAGTCACAATTACCGTGACCACCAGCACTATGTCCATGCTCTCAGACGCGATGCTGATCCCAATTCCTGCGCTTATGGATGGGTTTTAGAAGCCGCTCCTATTCCCGACAACGTCCCCATTCCTGTCACCATAAACAATGATGATCTATCTATCCTACACCCTCATCACTCTGACTTCGACTCAGTGAATATGGCCCTCTATGCCATTGACGACCATGGGCTCATAGCTGACGTTGATCGCTACAGAGGCTTAGAAGAAACTCACCAAGTACTGTTGGAAGAGCAAAAGGCACTAGATCAGAGGTTTGCTAGTTGGTGTGACAGATGGGGTCCTGTAAGGACTAGACTTATCAGAGCTCACGCTAGGGCATGACTCCATCCATACCTGGAAGATGAGATAAAAATACCCCTTCCCCAGGATGAACGACCGGCTCACCTGCACACCCTTGAGTTCACTATCACCCGTGCTAATGAACTCTATAGGGATGAAGGTGTAACTTGGTTGCCCCGTCCTTGGTACCATTATCCCGATGCTTTGTCCACCATTCCAACCACCCTCTTCCAAGCAGAACACTGTTTCTACTGCCTCTCCACTTTTCATGAACCCCGCAACTGCCTGCGTCCCCATTTGTTCTGCAGTATGCGCACTTGTTGCCTAGTTCCTACCATGCATGCCACTTATGGAGGACGTTGCCCCCATCAAAATATTCATATCCACGATGATATGAATGAAGAATATCAGGACACAGAGGACGGAGAGCCATTTGACGATGAGCCAGAGGCTTAGCATATGGAAGTGCTAAGGTAGGAAAGGGGTCATGTCATGATAACACCTCGCCGCTATGATACGGACGCATATTTCTTTTCTCTCTACCTTTCCCTCACTCTTACTATTCCCCCACCTATCCATCCCCTTGTTCCCATTTAGTGTGTACTCCAAAGCTGCGCTATCCCTTGTTCTCATTCGAGTCTAGTATGAACCTTAAGGCTGTGTCTCTGACTCATTCCTAGGACTATAGTACTAGTATATGTGACTCCATATGACTCATACTTATAGCTGGAATGGTATATAAGATAGCCAGTACTACCTGTAGCTCTCTAGCTTGTACTTCGCTCTTATCCTGACAATCTACTCTGCTCATCCTCTGTACCTTTTGGCTTCACGGCCTTGTCTCACTTCGAGTGAATCACTGACCCAATTGAAACACAGAATCACTTTAACGCAAGTCGCATACTTTAAGATCCAGTCAGGGATCTTGACAATCTCAATGCATTGTTCAGATATGCTAATGTAACAAGCGATACATTTGGGTAGTATGACCTCCTTGCTATGATATTGTTGTACAGATTATAATCCTTGTGCATATGTACAAAGACATGCATTCAGGTTGAATTCCCTAGTTGCTGGAATAGCAAGGTATACATATCAATCCATTGCTCACTACTACAGATGGAGATGGACTATGCTTATGTACCAAGCCATGCTTTTGAGTGGCCCACCCTCCTTGCAATGATAGCTATCTATGGATCTCAATCCATCGCTGAGATGTATAAAATAAGATGGAGCATGCTTATGCACCAAGACATGGATTTGATTGGTCCACTCTCATTACAATGAGGACCATGAATACATCTCTATACATTCCCTGACATATGATACCCCAGCCAATATTGGCTAAAATGGCAGGCCACCCACCACACTCCTTTGATTATAATGAATGATATATGAGTATCTGTGATATGTAAGGCATCTGAGATATCTATATGGGCCTACCAATACTGTAACTAAATATGTATCAAGGAAATGCAAATACCAACTGCGACTGAAACGTCGGGCCGCCTGATGCGATCAGGCGATTGGAAGCATTGATATAAGAGTTTGCATGATATATGGAGTGTTCAGCATGCACATATAGATGGAGGATGGCCCATGGCCATTGCTTCAAGTCAAATAGATAACAGCATAGTACTATGACTATTAACAATGCATGCATATCTCTGTTGGATACCTGGCTTGAACCCAGCCACACATCTACCACAGTTCAGATGCCAGTGATGCTACAGAAGATACATGACATGAAGTGAAGATGTGCAAGATATGTGATGGGTTGTGCATGTAAAGTTGATTGGAATGAGTTGACTGTTGATGGGACTAGGACAGCCATGAGATAGTGATATCTTACATTAATACTCTCCAGCTAATATTGGCTGAAATGATGGGTCAACCACTGTTGTTCTTTGATAGGTGACAATAATATATGATAGTAGGTGATACCCTGAGTGCTCAGAATGTATGTCTGGGTCAGCCAACATTGAAACAATGATACACATATTGAATACATGCATACACCGACATTGGGTGGAAATGTGGGCCACTCAAATGCATCATTTCAAGTCAATGATGATATCAAAGTACAGGGGTACTGCTGTATGTCTGGGAGGTAATGATATCCATCAATGGTAGGCACAAGTCTGCATGCACTGAGGACATACAATAAGACATGATACATAAGTCTGCTTGTGATGTTGGCTTTGTAGACATCTCAATGCACTTCTATGATATCCAATTATGCAAAGTGCCATATTTATTTACCAAGACATATTGTCAGGTGTTAGATGGATGTTTTATCAGGGCCTTCAGTCATGTATGAACAGGTGCATGGTGCTCAACAGACAGAGTGAAGCCAGTTGCACTACCTTCATGGTTCATATTCAAATCTAATCACCCAGCCTTATCTGAAGGCCTTGCAGACCTCTTCCCTTTCCCCAGATGATATTTCCTCAATGTCTTTGTTTCTATTCCATTGCACATGTGGACACCTTGATGATTCAGCAATATCTGAATGCATTTGGGGATGTATCAGTGACATATCTATGATGGGAATGAAAACCAACGTGACATGACTGATTCATGGGTGTTCAGATCACAGTCCTCTGGAGTTGGAGTTCTTTGATCATGCTCAGGACTTACTAAATAGGCTATATGAGCTGGATATAGCACTTTGATATAGATATGATTCATACCAGACTTTCTGTATCGGTCAGATATATGGACAGATTGAGACTGTTCATCTGATTGCTCCAATTCATCCTCCTGAGATGAGGCATCGTTTGACCCAAGGTTTGACTCAATCTCAAGAGAGTCATTGTCGCCCTCTTCACATTCCTCAGATAAAGGAAGTTGGAAGGTTTCCTCATCAGATACTTCGCGTTGCTGAGCGGCGCTCCGCCTGACACTGCGTGTGTGCTTAGAAGGCCTCAGGGCATCTAGCAAAAGTGGACATGATGGCATCCAGATAAGGGGATCAAGGAACTGATCCTGACGGTCCCTCCAGTGATCAAGGAGCCTGAATATCTCCCCTATCTGGATTTTAGATGGGTCCTTCCACTCAAACCCAGGTGGAATGCATTCTTCACTTATCCAGGAATATGGATCTTTCACCAGAGCTCCCCATGGGATGACTTGTTTCTTCATTCCAGTACTGAAGCCTAAATCAGATTCATTAAGTAATGCAAAGAGTGGGCGGTTTGACGAAGCAGGCGCTCACGGATATGAGCAGTGCAATACTCCCTCAGCATGGACTGAACGACCTTAGTTTTATACCCATGATGCATAGTTATCTCTGGGAGGTCAGGACTTCCATTGTCATCCAAGGTGATTGGAATGTGAGTTGTGACAGTCTTGGAGCGATCCTTCTTTGGAAGACTCTCAACAGTATCTGGAAGTATGATGAGAATACAATGTATTTTAATAAAAGAATTGCTCACCGCTTGAGAAGCACTTGATTCCAAATTGAATCCATTCTTGCCAAAGGACTGCATTCTCATAGTCTGGGCAGAACTCAAAGAAGTTTGGACCACCAATGGAAGTGCTGTGTCCATCGTCACTGATAACGAAAGGCATCACCTTTCCATCGACATTGATTATGCTTGCAAGACTCACAGGCCAACCTTGAGGTCACCATCTTCACCTTCATATGCTGTAAGAACAAGGGTGTGAATCCCACAGGTCTTGTACAATTGACTTTGAAAGTCCTGAATCACGCGCTTGCGAATGGATGCAGCCATACTATGGAAAGGATTAGAACACATATGAATCAGAATAGTCTCACTTACCTGGATTGAACATTCTTAGGTGGGGTGGTCTTTGACCACTCACTTGCAGTGATCACATACTCCTCCTTGTCATTGGGAGAGAGTGCATTCCATAGATAGGTAGTAGCATCTTGGAGGCATCCTAGATATGAGGGGTGTCCTGGCTCATGTCCTGATACCTCTGTTACACACTGCTTGACCTCCACATGGTTGAGCTGGTAGAATGCACTCCTTGCAGACCACTTGTGAGTGAACTTGGTGTACTGGCGCTTGGACCGCTCATAGTGATTATAGAACCACTTCTTTACTTTCTGAACGATTCAATCAAAGCTAGATCAGTGATGAACTGGGATGACACACCATTTTGGCCTCTGCCTGATTGAAAGTGGGATCTGGTGGTCGGATCGCATATAGCCTTCCCAATACAGTGTCAACCACTGTAGGTCGATCTTGCTTATTTGCAGCTTGAAAGTCATCAAGATATTGCATTAAAATATCTGAATCTTGTGAAGTGATCTCGAAGCCTGCATGGAGAGGTTGATGACCTTGAGGTGAGGTTTCTGATTCCTCAGATGGGGAATTGGCAGAGAGCGGGTGATTCATCATGTCAGAGATGTGAGATATGGAATGTGGTTATGAGGAGTCAGGATGTGGACGGCGAATGGTTATGTAGACAATGTGATGAGTGGTCCGATGTTAAATGCTAATGCTGTGATAGGGAGAAGCAAATGTGATATGCTGATATGCATGGCATACCCAAGACGATCAGGCTCAGGGCAACTAACACATGACATGAATGAGGCAGATATGTCACATATAGCATGTATTACACTGAACGCATGAGGCGCAACATGGCATACATGAGGACCTGCACATGTCATGTCTCCTATATGACATGTAACATATGGCATACATGAGGTGTGGTGCATGTCATGCCTAGTACATGACATGTAACACATGGCATACGTGAGTGCGGTGCATGTCATGTTTGATATGTGAACAGTAAGACCTGGCATACATGAGGTGTGGTGCATGTCATGCCTCATATGTGACATGTATCAGATGTCATACATGAGGTCCAAGGCATGTCGTGTCTGTGATATGACATGTGTAATACATAGCATACATGAGGGCTGCACATGTCATGTCTCATTGAGAACATGCAACACATGTTCTGCATGAGGCGTAGTACATGGTATGGCATCCAATACATAGTATACATGAGGTGTTGTGCATGTTGTATCTCAGATGTGAAAGGGGATACATGGCATACATGAGGTGTGGTGCATGATATGTCTCAGGTATGACATGTGATGCATGGTATACATGAGGTGATATGTCTTGACAACAATATGCATTGAACCACACACCATTCTTAGTCATGGCATAGGTGATGCTTTATGTCTCAAAATAACATGATATATCATACATGCATACTCTACATACATCATCTATTGATATTGCAATGCCGTGATTCGAGGATGCCTGAATGTATGGAGATGCACCATGCCAACTGGGAGTGCATATGCAATTGAATTGAATCTCATGAGGAATATCAAGTGGCTCAGACATGGCACCCATGGTAATGACTGGTCCATACATACTGGGTCATTTGTGATCTGAGATATTGCACATACATGTTTCAAGCAAGGTTCCAAATATAGACACATGCTTCTATTGACAAAGGGGAAACATGGCCAATGCAAGAGTCATATAATGGATATAGGACTTAAGGCAACAGCTTCACATTCACAGAACAATGGAGTACTATTCAGTCCCTATCTGAAGTGAATACTTGGTAAAGACTCTGGGCAACATCTTTGGAAAAGGTTAGATGTCAGGCTCTTCAAGATCATCTTGTCTCTTGTGGATGTTCATGATGAGGGTCTCCAGAATGAGATAGTCCCTCATGAGTCTCTCATTCAGACGATGCAGCTCTTTCTTCATTTGCTTCATATCTATGAGAAGGCGGCGCAGGACCTCTGCCTCGGCATCCAATGCTGCATTGAAGGCAGGTGTACCTAAGATGACAATGTAAACCAGACAAACAGACACAGTATTGGAGGGTAAGCGGCTCACCCGATGGCATAGGAGGAAGGTTAGTGAGACTGCTACGAGAGCGCCCCACACGTCTCTGCACCAAAGGCGCAGGATCAGGCAGGATCCGAACATCTGAGAGGGCCACATCTTCAGTGGGGCTGCCCTCTGGCAGAGCGAAGCGGACGCTAGGCCCAGCTGAGTCTGCCTCAATGGTAGACGTTGGAACGCCCTTCAATGCAATGCCACATCAGTGAATGTCCCACGCAAGGCAGGAAGTACTCACCTGAACCTGTATGAGGTCCTCCTCACTGTCTGGGATGCTATTGTCTGCTGTGGTATCATCTGAACGTTCATCAATGTCCGCCCTTGGTAGGAGCTGTGTTTGGAATGTGATCTGAATGGAATTAAGTCAATGGACCTAAAGGACTTACATGTTGAAGTGGGAGGTTGCGGGCGATGCCCTGAGATGCAGGGATCTGGTCCATGAAGTCATAAGGTGCAGGGCGCTGAGGCAGTGACCATACAAGGACGTGAGCAATGCATATGGCTCTGTGTATATATTTACATACCTTCTGACTACCTGAGGTAGAGGGCGCATTGGACGGCGGGCCAGTCATTGGAACGGACAGTGGGCCAGACATTGAAATGGATGGCGCGCCAGATGAGGAGACAGTGATGGCAGACAAGGGGCCACCGCTCTGTACGACTGAAGCATCAACCTGACCTGTGGTGGGCAGGGCACCCTATATCAGATATGTTCATCGCATATGCAGATGAACAGGATAATTAGTATTGTCCTGTATGAGTGAGAAATGAGAGACGCACAGAGATAGGTGATGGTATATGCTGCATGACATTGAAGGCTGAGCCTTCCTCTGAGTGCATAAGTGCCTCAGGCGGGCCAGTTGGAGTGTTGCTCTCCTTTGCTGTGCGAGCCTGAATGCGAAGTGACCGAGGGCATTGAGACATTGTATTTACACAATATAATTGCGTGTTGATGAGGATTAATCAAATCATCAGATGTGTTGTGATAACAAACTACTCGTCAGGCAGGCTGCCCGCCATAATAGGCAGTTTCTTATCAAGGCACACATTGGTATCGTGTTGCCATTAATATGTGTCACTGGTTCTGTATGTTATTCGACATATCTCAAGGTACTACCCTATTGCCTAGTAGCTATCAAAGGCCCTGCGGCACCAATGCCTCCTGCAAAGCACACAGTACCTGCGGCGCTTTGCCCGCCTGCTCCACCTGCAATAACCGACGCGCCACGTCTTTCGTACATGGCTGACATGCCAAGTCACATATGGGGAGAGATGTTCGCTTATGAATTTAGTCTTATGTATTCACTAGTGATACGTGGGTCACCCGACATTATATACATGATGTCCATATACAGAGATGACAGCCCAATTGGCAGTGGCGTCAATGAGTGACTAGCAGATGCAAAAGGCATACTGTGACAAGGGATCAGATATAGCAAAAGAAGAGGAAGGCTTCATATTGCTCCAAATGATCAAGCGGCTCAGGCAGAGCAGTGGATGCATTGTTGCCTCTTTGTGAGAAAGCTGAAACTAAAGGAGCTGAAGGTAGGGACTTGAATAGTAGCGCATTAACGCATTAACATTTTGGAAGCATTTGTGAGATCATGCAACTGTTTTCCTTGCATTTGCTACATCATATAGTTGTACCTGTGGGCCGCACGCCGAAGTGGGCAGCCAATTACTATGGGGCATGCCCTTATCGTGTGGTCCAAATTAAGCACAGCGTGCTGATATCCTCATTGCCTATCCATCGTACTTCATGCCTCCCAAAGCTGCTTCTGAACTAACTCAGGTGGAGACTCAGTTCCTGGCTATTGCAGCCAGGCTGTTTACTGCTGCAATGACATTCTCGGCCCAGCCTCCAGATGATGGGCAACAGGCCTATCTGGTGAGGAAGGTCAAGGATGAGATAGTGCGTCCATTATAGTTCTGCTTACATTGACATCGCTTATCTGCAATGACCTCTAGATCCTAGTTGGAAATCAATTCAAGAAGTTCATGGGCGATCCCAGCAAGCACACCAAGAAGCCACGCATGCACCCCATCATTCAAATCATGTCAGAGGAGTGGAAGGCGGCTGAGGCGGAGCAGCGCATGCCAGACTGGGGCATCTTCACTCTGGATCACATATCTGGGTATTGCCATGCACAGCGGGAGGCCCACTCTGACTGGCACCCTGATCTATCAACCCTCGATCTCAGCCGTTATCTCCAGGGCCTTCAGAGTCACAGGCGATGGTGGGTAACAGGTCTCCCACCTCCTCAGGGTGATGTGGATGGTATGTTATGTATCCCACACTTATTTCTACATATCTCATGCATGGTACATCGTTCTGCAGTAGCTATGGAAGTCATGGCAGCCCCTGCGCAGCCTTCAGCTCCCATCTCAGCTGCATCACCCACAATGCCTGAAGCGCCTGCAACATCAAAGGGAAAGGCACGCACACTTCCACCTGCAGGCTCGAGTGACGCATACGGCGCCCGCCCACTTCAAACGTGCTGCCTGAGGTGCCATATGCATTCAGAGGTGCAAGGCGACAGCCAGGTGCTCAGCCCATGCAGGGCACATTTTCGACGACCCCCTCCGATGACTTTGAAGACTGCTCTCTATCTGACATGATTGCAGATATGGACGGCACTCCAAGTGCACAGGGCAGGGCGTCTGACACGTCCCTGCCTCGTGTGCAGGTGGATGACGCTTCCCCACCTCCCCCTGCTCAGCGACGCCGCTTAGACATCCAGCCCCTTGTTGCCACAGGTGATGTAAGTACATCTACATCTCTTCTTGTATTTGCATACTGATACAGTATATTTCCACCTACTACAGTATAGGTGTGGCACCTGCAAGAACCCCAAGATCAACAACGCTGAATGCATGTCCCAACTGAATGATGCACGCCTCACCTACAAGTGTACCTTCTGTGCAGAGAGGAGGAGGCCTTGTGCACCTGCAGCGTCTTGGGCGCAGCCTATTGTTCGTCTCATGAAGTTCAGAAGTATGTATGACTTCTAGGTGACGCTTAATAGTGCCCACTGATGCCATCCTTGCAGACCTCGATCTTCCTACAGGTGTTGAGACAACCTATGGTCCGTCGGCCATCGGAACATCATCCATTTCTCCTGGTACGTGCATATATGTTTAATGAGTTTACCTGATCTTATTCCTTACACTAGGTGAGAACCTCGAGTCACACGTCAATTCCCTGGAGGCCAAGATGGACTACGTCATCCTGGTCCTCAATGCGCTTGCTGGGATACAGGGTATCATACCTAGCTCTCTTCAAGGATATACCCAGCCACCACCACCTCGTCGATCAGCTTCCCCCAGCCATCACTCCTTATCTTCCCCTGGCCTTGCCATCACATCGCTGGGGCTTACTGACTTGCCATCCAAATCCCAGTCACGTTCCAGTTCCAGGTCAGACAGCTCAGGTATGTCGTTCTATCATCCAGCACATAATACAACTAAGATGATGTATTACAGTACATCGTGGAAGAGGCGGCGCGTTGCCCGCTCCGCACTTCCAAGGCAGAAGTGCTGGAGACTCGAGTGGCCCGGCATCCGTCAAGTAATGAAATAGGTGTATTGTGCTTTGTTCATGTATGGTACGTCATTGCTTATCTAGTCTGGGCTATGACTTATGATGATCACAGTGAGTCAGTCATCATCTGGCACCTCGCCCGCCACATAGGACCAAGGGGTAAGTGTGGGATGTGCGAGTGGCCCACCATCTCTATGAGGTTCAACTTTGTAACATGTATTGGCATTGTGTTTCAATCAATTGAAGTTGTGTGACTGATACATAGCTTCGCTTGCCCACATGCCTGAAGCAGAAGTGATGAAAACTCAAGCTGCCTGCCAACCATCAAGCAATAAGATATCTTAGGTGTAAGCATTGGACTGTCGCATGGCCCGCCTTATGTCAGTACCATGTCTGTATAATATTTGGTTCTTATCAAGTGACCGTCATCGATAACCTGGTACCTCGCCCACTGTGCAGGACAAACGTGTAAGCGTGAGATGTTTGAGTGGTCTGCGATAGGCATGAGGGTTTGCTAATCTCAGGTTGTGTAATACATATTGGCAACTTAATCTAATCAATCAAAGCTTTGTACTGATGCATAGTCTCGCCTGCCCCACACATTGGAGGCGGGCGTGCATGAAGTTGGAGTGGATCGCGAACTGTGAAGTTATAATGTATGTGTATCACTGTATGTTTATGTATGGAGCGCCAGGCATTACCTAAGCTGTGGTATGACATTAGCCGATAACAGCACGTCATTGAAATGAAGGCGCCTCGCCCATCACGCAAGATGAAGGGAGAAGTGTGAGACATGTGAGTGGTCCGCCATTTATATGATGCTTTACTCATATGTAGTTGTGCAATATATATTGGCAACCCGTTTCTGTCATGTTCAATGTGATCAATCAAACAACGTTCTGTGATTCATATGTGGCCTTGCCTGCCCAGCACGTCTGAGGTGGAAGGACTGGAAGGTCGGCAGCGCACCATCAGTCAAGCGCTAAGACATATGCATAATGTGTCATTCATGTATGGTATATCCTTTCTTATCTAATGTGGGGCATGCCGTGTATGGATTGCATCATTGCAGTACATCATCTAAGATCTGGCACTTCATGCGCCCCACGTGACAAAGGAGGAACTTCATGCAGCCTGCGTTTTCTCTATACTGTGTCTGTATGATACTCCGTGCATATCAAATGATACGAATGATTCAAATGTCTAGGTTCCATACATGGAATACATCACATTGCATATTCATTTTCTCTGAGTTGAGTGACCTGCCATCCTTTAAGCAATAACATAGGTGTATCACATTTTGTTATCGCATGGTGTCATTGCTTATGTAATCTTGACTATGACTTATGATCATCACAATATGTCGTTGATAACCTGGCGCCTCGCCCGCCGCAGAGATCCGAGGTGTAGGTGTGGGATATTTGAATGTGAAGCAGGTTTCGTTGATCTCAAGTTCTGGAATATGTATTGTCATCTCACATGTGTAATATGAATCAATGTAAGCTCTGTCATAGATACATGGCCTCGCCTGCCCCGCATGTGTGAGGCAGAAGTGCCATGAGCTCAAGTGGCCCACCATCTGTCAGGCAATGAGACATGCGTATCCCATGTTGCTTATGTATGGTACCTGGATCGCAGGTACGTCATCCAAGCCCTGGCGCCTCGCCCACCGCACAGGGCATATGTGTAAGCATTGTAGTTGCGTGGCCTGCCTTTTGTCAATACTGTGTCTGTATGATATTTGGTGCTTACTAAATGATACGAATGATTCACATGTCCAGGTTCCATACATGAAATACATCAAGCTCCATATTCATTCCCTCTGAGTCAAGTGTGCTATGAGATACTCAACAACTACAGTGTTACTGACAAGACTCTCATTCATACTATTCATTTGTTCCCTGAGTCTGTGCATGTCATTGAGAACGCCATGTAGGACGTCAGTATGGGCATCCAATACCACCGCAACCTCGGGAGAAACTAGAATTGCTTAGTTAAATGGCAAAGACCATTGCCATGATATACCTCACCTGCAGGCATTTGAGGCAGGTGGATAGGGATCCTGATCTGCAGCCAAGGCGCCGAAGTAGACGATGGCACAGGCAGCTCCTCCCTGCTGCCATCCTTCATTGCATGTAGATCAGTAGACATCTGCATCCATAGCTGAACCACTTACCTCCATCTCCCCGTCCTCTTCCTCACTTTCAGGGCCAACGTCATCCGCCACAGGTGGTTTGCGATCCTCATCAACCTCCATATTAGTGCACACCTATGCAGCAATGAGTATGAGTGATCAGTTCAGAAATCACATAAATATGTGCAATGACTCACCAGACTGGTGGTGCAATCGCGGGCCATGCGCTGAGATGCAGGGATGTGCTGCAGAGAAAGTCGTATGGGGCAGGTTGCTGTACCTGCAATCAAGTAAGAAGACTGCTATACCTGCCTCATGAGAGCACATCTGTTCACATACCAGTTGGGCTGTTGCGATAGGTGCTGAGCTGGACATCGGACCAGGTGTCGCACTAGCCATTGGGCGAGACACATCGGTACGCTGCTAGTAGAAATGTACGGTAAGGACATGGAAGATATATGCACATGCAGGCATACCTTTAAACCACATGTTGCAGCAGTTGGGACAGGTGTTGCGCGGGGCGCCGAGGCATGCGCTGAAGATGCAGTAGATGGCATGTTAACCCCCAGCTCACCTGGCACAATGCCTGCCACGACAGTGCTCGAGGCGACCTGCTTCAGATATGTATTTCAGACATTAGCATACATTTGCAAATGATAGATACATATGCATACATACCTCTATTGGTCCGACAACGGGGATGGGAGGAAATCTAGGAATGCATATGTGGACTGACCACCAGCACTTGCAGTGGAGGCCGGTGGTCCAGTCGAAACGACCGGAGCTGAAATGGCATGTGGTGGTCCCATTATTGACTGTCCAAATCATATCAAGATGCATGTCATATACTGTAGGACCATATATCAGCGCACCTCATTCGGGCCAAGAACGGATGAAGGGACATGGTCTAAAAAGTTGAACATGCCTATGTCCCCAGTCGATTGGGGTGCAGGAGGTGGGCCAGGCGCTGGAAGAGGTCTGGCATCATGTTCCTATAACATATGGATTTCATAGTTAGCATGTGAGATATGAACAATGTATTCATTAGGCACGGTGACAGGAGACGGCACATAATTGAGGAAGTCGAAGGGGGAGGGCTGATCTGTGTCACCACTTGGTTGGGTGGGCCCAGCAAATCCTGAGGAAGGTGCATTGGCACCTCCTTGATGTGGCTGAGCTCTCGCAGGTTTGGACGGTTGGGCCATATCTCTGAGGGAACAATCAAAGTGGTTTGCACTTCCTCGCGATAAGAATTGGGTGAAATGGCAGGCCGCGCCCAGAAGAGGCAACCAATTGCCAGGATCCATTCCCTTATCGTGTGGCTGATGAGACTCTTGCTCTGCTTGGTAGTGAAGATATCGTGTTGCTATGCCTCCGCCAAAACCCCCCAGGAGTTGACCCAGCTTGAGGTCCAATTCCTGATGACTGCTGCGAGGCTCCTTGCTGCGACCAGGACATTTTCACCTCGCCCACCGCCTCAGGCGCAAGAAGCATACCTTATGAACAAGGTCAAAGAAGAGATCGTATGTATGCTTTTACTACACATATTAACATATGCAACTGACAATGTATTACATCCAGATGTCCGTTGGCAATAACTTCAAGAAGTATATGTCTGAGCCCACCAAGAACCTCAAGAAACCTCGCGTCCATCCCATTATACAGGTAATGAGTAGGGAATGGAAGAAGGCTGAGGAAGAGAGTCGGATGCCTGATTGGAGTATATTCACTACTCACTACATTTCTGGGTTTTGCGAGAACCAAAGGGCCAGTGAGCCGGACTGGCACTTGGACCTATCGTCTCTGGATCTGGGCCCTTATATGGAGGGCCTACAAGACCATAGAAGATGGTGGGAGGTCGGCCTCCCAGCCCCCCAGGATGTGGAAGATGGTGCGCCTTCTTCATATGCTCATACATAGACATCCCATGCCTTGTAAACATTACACAGTACCTATGGACCCACCTGCTTCGCTTCGCCCGCCTCGCCCGCATGCTGCCCCACCCACGTCTACGATACCTTCCACACCTGTCCCACAAGCTCCACCTCGCTTGTCAAAGGGGAAGGCACGTGCCCTTCCACCCGCTGGGTCGAGTGACCCACGCGGCGCTCCGACCGCATTACCTGCTCAACCTGCTCCACTTGCTGCACCCGCTCCATCCACGACGCCTGCTGCGCCATATGCGTTCAGAGTTCCAAGGCGTTATGTGATGAATACCGAACCTCCTCAAGACGAAGACGACGACATAGAAGACTTTGACACTACTCCACGCAAGAGGGGCGGCCCGCCCGACACATCCCTTCCAAAAGTACACATAGATGACGCATCCCCTCCGCCACCAGCGCAGCGACGTCGGACCGAGGTGAATCCTCCAGTTGCAACTGGAAATGTAAGTATCTGGTCACATACTTCATCTTTCACTTGCTAAGATACATCCTTCTATTCATTCCAGGACCGATGTGGCCCGTGCAGAAAGGCGAAGAATAATAGGCCAGAATGCATCGCCCAAACAAACCCTAAGCGGCTCACAGTCGCATGCACATTCTGTGCACTTAGGAGGAGGCTTTGCATGCCGCCTGCTTCATGGGCCCTTCCAGTCGTTCGCCTTATGGCATCCCAAGGTAGTATCTCTTCGTTTTGTGTGGGCAGTCACTACATAAGCTGCTGACATCATCTCTGCAGGTGTGCAACTTGCAGAAGACGTTCAGGGCACGATCAACAGTGTCAGATGAGGGTACCTCATCACTCCACAGCCCTATGTCCTTGCGCAGTCCGTCTGGCACTCCAGGTAAGTTTTGATACCTCTAGGCATTGGTCCATCACTCAGTACCTGAGGTAGGTGAAGATCTCGCGTCACGCATGAACTCACTGGAGGGTAAGATGGATTACGTCATCCTCGTCCTGAATGCCATCGCTGGGAGGCAGGGCATAGTCCCCAGTTCACTTCCAGGTTATATACGTCCTCCCCCTCCTCGTCGCTCGCCTTCCCCCAGCACTCAATCCCAATCTTCGCCTGGCATCCCTATGTCCTCTCTGGGCATTTCGGATGCTCATACCAACCAACCGTCTGGTTCTGGCTCAGCGTCGGACCGCTCAGGTATGTGTGGACAGTCTAAGCATCTTATTATAGCTCACATCTTGTCAGCACATCGCGGGCGAGGCGGCGCATCGCCCGCCTCACTTGGGCGAGGCACGAGCACTGGAAGCTCGAGGACGTCGTTGTCCAGCAGGCAGTAGTGGATCATGTAATATTAAATATGAATAGGGTTCTTGTATCGCTTTGGAATTACATCATGCTTGTCAATACATAGCCTAACTGGTTAACCTTTATGAGTGAATGAGATATCACCTCAAATATATCCCCATAGCTCTGCATCGAACCACACACACATATATTAATATTCTATACCTTTATACACAGCTTACATGTTGTCAGTATATTGAGGGCAAGACAGCGCGTCGCCCGGCTCGCCTGGGAGAGGCACAAGGACTTGGAGTTCAAGGACATTGTCTATCACATGGATGTAATGTATTATCATGTAATGTTGAATATGCATGGCTTCTTGCATTGCTGTGATCTGACGTCATACTTCCAATACATTGCTTGACTCCAGACTCGTGCTGAGGCGGCGTGCTGCCCGCTCCACTCGGGCGAAGCGCCAGCACTGTGAGTTTGAGGATGTCGTCAATCAGCGGAGGGTAGTGTATCATCATGTAGCTTTAAACATGAATGGGCTTCTTCTATTTCTGTGAACTCAAACCATGCTTTTCTAGGAATTGCTTTGACTGCTTAGCAAGATGAGTGCATGAATACACATTGGCATTACCATATGACGTGAGATATAGCAAGATCGGCCACATGATATGTATACTGAAATCATTCGACTTCATGGGACCATCTCCTCCAAAGACATGTCATGCATCCACGTTGAAACATGGAATATGGAACATGGATCATGACATGACATGGACTGGGACATGACATGTGAGATGACATGGAACATGGCCATGTCATAGTCATCTGATTCATGCTTGTCTTTGGTCTTGTCACACATGTCAGACCTATGTATGTGATGTGTCTAACTGCACATCTATTCGTGTGTCCCCTGATATCATATGATTATCTGCTATATAATCACTCATAGTGAAGACATGTATGTGTGCTTCGCTTCACCCATAGCACTGCATATTATGCCACTTCACACATTCAACTCCAAAGCCACATCCCACTCACCTGCCAAAACATCTACTAGCCAGGATCGTCAGCACACTGATAGTGCAACCAGTTATCAGGTCAATCAGAACATCCTGCACAGGGGGCAGCATTCTCCTGTCATGCTTTCTGATCCCAGCGATGGCTCCTCATCTGATCCTCAATCCTTCAATGAGGATGACATGTATGGATCAGATTCTGGCATTCAGTCAATCAGCATGAAACCTCACTCCAAAGAGGAGGTGACCATATCCAATAAGGTCCAGATGAATGAGGACCAGGTACAATAGCTCGCTAGTCATGAGATGTAGATGCATCTCACACATGATATAGAACACTGAGATCAGCACTCAAGTCCAAAGAATGGACATTAACATGGGCAATGTTTCCATCATTATGGATGCACTTTGTGAGGCTGAAGGTATTGACATCTCATCGATTGCAAATCCAGCAGACAATCAGTCTGCTACCACATCTCACATGCCATCCTATTTGGAGGGGAGCAATGATGGCAATGAGACTTGAGTGATGTCTAATCGAAATTATGATGTACACCCCATCTGTGCATGAAGCAGGCGGACTGCCTGATCACATTGGTATTCAATATAGCTGATAAGGTGTTCATATGCCCATTCGCAGACATGGTCAATGCTTATCATGCTTTGACTCATCATGAGACCAGGTTGCATGCACCCTGTCAGCTCCTTTCAATAATATGGTATGTCTCTCCTTGGTATACAATGACCCAAGTCTCTGTATGTCTTGTTCTCTTGTTTTGCATCTCTGTTGTTCAGATGCCTTCATTGTACTTCCTATGGTCCATTGTCTGCTCCTTGTATTATGCCCTTCTTCATGAGCATTTCTCTATATGCTGTGTGCATATTGTGCAGTCTTCAATGTCTTGTTCTCCCTCTTCACATTTCCATTGTCTCCTTATCTCTATTGTTCTTACTATGGTCCATGCTCTTGTATATTATAGTACAAGGCTGTCTCAGTTCAGGCATGGTACAATATCTATCCTTATATAAATAGTACAGCTGCACTTCTGGAATGGTTCATCCCACACACATCACATCTGCTCCAAGCATCTATCCTGAATATGGCTCCCAAGACTGAGTTCTCTATCCCAATGGGAAACACTGTTAAGGTGGAGACACAGACCAAGAAGTCAAAGCGCTCCGTCCGCACCACTGAGGCTGTAGCTCCACTCCCAACCTCCCTTCCATCTTCCAAGCTAAAGCCATCAGGTCAGTGTCTGGCACTAGAGGGAAAGAGGCCACCCATGAAGGCAAGGTTACTACATCAAGGCCATCTGGCCACCCTTCACATGGGATTGAACAATCCCATCCTCTCCATTTAATTGAATCCCTTGAAGATGACATTGAAGCCTTTGACATAGATCCAGGGAACACTCAAGGAAATGTAAGGCTTGCTTGGCCATCATATACATGATCATGGTACTTATTATGTGAAGACACCAATGGACCAATGGCTTGAACATCGCACCCGCTATCTCCACCTGTTGCTAGAGATGGAGGGACTGACCAAAGCTCCCAAGTGTTCAATTTGCAGTGCTCCTATGCATGTCAAGTGTTCAGACTGCATTGAAGGCAACTACTTTTGTCTTCCTTGTTGCTTTAAATCACATATGAGATCTCCATTCCATCGCATCTTCACTTGGACTGGTTCACACTTTTCATCAACATCCCTTTACAAACTTGGATTTAAGCTATGTCTTGGGCATGCAGGTGAACCATGTCCAATCACAGTAGATGTATGACACTTGCATCTATCTGTTCATTCTGGCACTTACTTACATCTAGGGCATTATGGCGGCTGAGGCAGGCAGATGTGCAAAGAAGAAAGCAAAGCCATCAAGCTCTGCATCACTCAGATCTGTGAATGAAGCGTCGACTGGTCCGCCTGTCGCTTCGCCTGCCAAGTGCAAGGATGAAGTTCATGTATCTAACAATCTATTTGATTACCTGCAGCCTTTGGTGGATGAACATGAGGAGTCTTCCAAACATGTTCGCACAGCCAAGTCGGGCAATCCACTCCTGACAGTGGTTAATCAAACTGGGGTCTTTGACATGGAAGTTTTATTCTGTATATGCCAAAATGCAGTCAATAGAGATGAGCAGCTTCTCCAAGCTGGGCTCTTTCCATCAAGCTTCAAGCAAATTGAAACTGCGTTCACCTTCTCAGTTCTGGATGACTTTCTGATGGACAACCTGGAGTGCAAGACAACTGCACAGCAATACTATTCAAAGCTTCAAATCATAACCAATAGAGTCTTCCCTGACAGAGTCCCAGTATGTCACATTCCTGGACATGTCAGATATGCTCATCATTAATACTGTGGCTGTATTATAGAACCTATACAAGCAGCTGCTTAGAGCCTCACGTCAATGGCGTGATCTCAGCAATAGAATGCAAAGTGGCATTGGACTCCAGCAAGATGATCCCTCTATAGATGGATCTATGGCCACATTCTGCCCTGCCTGCCCACAGCCGGGCATCAATCTCCCAGATGATTGGAAGAAGAGATATAATCAGTACGCTTGCTTCACACATATCACATAACCCTTCACTTAATGGATCAAAGGGATCAACTCATCAGGACCTTCATCATGGATGGTAACTTCTCTGCAGAGCATATGAAGTCCAGAACAAGGGAGAAGGACATTCCCCTTTCAGCTGGCATGGCATTCATGGTCAATCAGAGCTCATATATGGCTCATCTGAAAACTGGGAAAGAAATTGCCCAGGTATGTCATTGCCTCTCAATCAATGAGCTGACTTCACAGTCATACAGCCTAGTACATGCAACACATACAAGGCCATTGAACAGCATCTTCCAGGAGACCTCATCTTGATGTAACAGGCATCGGAGCAACTGCCTGCTGTCATGGCTTCTTTGTCCCTACATCTGTAGTGGATTTCCAGAAAGGAGAGAGGTATGTCTCATCTATTTGCCATCTTAGAACTGGAGATAGATGGCCTCTCTTTCTTTCAGACAGATCAATATGGACTATAGTCTTTGCAAAGCTCTCTCCTATAACATGGAAGATATTCCTGTGGCTTTGGTCATGTATGACATCATGTGTCAATATGGAGTCCATCTTCAAGACAGGGTTGAGGCAAGCCCAGAGTTATCCATCTCCAGCTCCCTGGAGCTTCGCACTGGCATTGGCCTGTTCCATATTCATGGACATAAAGATTCCTGTCTTCCTAGATTTTCACCCAGCTACATTCCTGGTGCGAAGCAGGTCGATGGGGAAATCATTGAGTCTCTCTGGGCACCCCTTAATCACATCTCTCGAAGCATTCGAGGAATGTCCCTGGTTCATCGACAGGAAGTATTGGATGCACACATGAACCATTCCAATTTCAAGAAGATGATTCACATTGGTATGTATCACTCATGCTTCAAATGTGTTTCATCCTCTCATACTCATATTCTAGTTCCTTCACTTCTTAATCGCTGGAAGCATCTCAATGCATCCATGGACATTAGTGCTGAGGCATTTGCTTCTCTGAGCAATCGATTGGAGAAACATGTCAATCAATGGCTTGTTGTTGAGAAGCATGCTCAGCAAAACAGAACCATTGATGTCACTTCGATGGACATATATGATACCTCCACAGCCAAGTGTATGAACATTGCATATGTCATGATCTGTTTTCTAATCATCATATTCAGCAACACCACCTATCCCTGATGAAGATGGAGATAGGTTCACCAATGGTCAAGCATCATGGATTGCATCTGGCATCAAGATACAGGAGCTGCAGTAAGTGAAGTGATGCATGTACTCACCACTTGCTAATGTTCCATGTTCTCAGAATGATCATTAGATGTCAGCTCAGAGCACATGGCTCAAAGCTGACCACTGAAGCACAATCCATTGAAAGCAAGAGGCATTGCCTGCAAAGGCTCATCGATGCATTTGAGAATCAAGCTCAATTCTTCCTCCACCAATCTCCCACAGATGATTCCCCAATCTCAGCATTGGGTGATTATGAGGAGTTTGACGTGGCGGGCAACCCGAACCACCCAATAGACACAGATCCTGACCATGCTGAGCCATCCTATTACATCCATCCCAATCCTTCAGATGTCTCTTGGATTGAATCCCCCAACCCTGAGTATGTCCAACTTCTTTTGCCATCATCCCTTGGACTGGAATGGTGTATTGCCCATGGTGTACAATCCCTTGCAGTTAAGGAGGCTCGCCTACGCCATTCACAGGCCAATGATGCCATTCACAACATCCACCTTGGACTTGGGTACAAATCTGCACTGTTTCGCACTCAAGTCCGACCTGCCAACACCCAGAAAACAAAGACCCGTGCATGGAACACCATCCACAGTGTTGATAAATCCATCCAAGAGCATGCACGCATGTATTGCATGGCAAGGGATGCTTATGAGGCACTTCAGACTGTATACCACACTGGTCCAAATCTCCCTCAGCTTTCCCCTGATGATCTTCATGTGGCAACCCTTGTGCTTGGTTCAGAGAAGCGTGGACAACGCAACACACAGCAATCCTGGATTTGGGGCTTTGGCAAGGCCTCAGATGATGATGGAACATGGATGCATGATTGTAAACCATTTATGCATTTCTCTCACATTCATCTGCTCACACTTCATATCACACAGTTGACAGGGTGCACTGGCTGCGTGCTAAAGCGCAATTTGAACGATGGTTGGAAGAGCAGGACAGCATTCATAATGAAGCTCATTGGATTCCTGCATACTTTCATACTAAGGCAGAGATATGGAGGGGTCTTATGCTCACTGCTGCACAGAGCTCACTTAAAGGGCATGAAGCATATGCATCATGCCAGATGCATTCTTGGGAGGAGCTTTCTCAAAGCTCCATCCATGCTCTTTCTCCTATTACCAAGTCTCCATCAAAGCACTACAATGTGCAATCCATCCTATTGTCCTAACTGATGTACATGTCCCTATATTGTATCTTAGTAATTTGAATCCACCTCTTCTGATACCTTGTAACATTGATCACTCATGTCATTGAGTGCCATTAAATGTAGTTGATGCAATGTTAGGCCACAATGGATCAAGCTGCACACATAGCTATCATTGAAAGGAGAGTGGTCCACTCGAGACAATGTGTCAGTACATAAACATATTCCAAGTATGGGTAGTTCATTGAGATATATCCATAGATCTCATTCCAATGAGGGTGGTCCACTCAAATCCATCTCATGGTATATGATCACGCTCCATCTCAATGGGTACATCTGTGCAAGTGATTGAGATCCATACATAGTTATAATTGCAAGGAGGGTGGACCAGTCGAAATAATGCCTTGGCACACAAGCATTTCCCATGTCCAGGCAATGGATAGGGATGTATTCATAGTCATCATTGAAATGAGGGTGGGCTACTCAATTCCATGTTCCATCTCATTTTGTGTATCTGTGCAATGGATTGAGATCTATACATAGCTATCATTGCAAGGAGGGCGGACCAATCGAAACAATGGATTGGTACATACTCATTTCCCATGTCCAGGCAATGGATAGAGATGTATTCATAGCCCTTATTGTAATGAAGGTGAACCACTCAAACCCATGTTCCCTCTCATTTCATACATAGGTGCAATTGATTGAGATCTTACATACCTATCATTTCAAGGAGGGCAGATGACTCAAAACCATGTCTTTGTGCTCCATCTCATTTTCTATATATGTGCAATGGATTGTGATATATACATACACATGATCAGTGGTGGGGTGGACCACCATATCATATGTTTGGCACATAAGTGCATCTGAACAATGGAGTAAGATGTATACCATCCCTTCTTGACTCCGTACCACCACCATCTCCTTTACAACAAACATCAGTCGCTTGCTCATTCCTCGCTACTACACACTCTCCTCTCTCAGTCATGCCTTACAACCGCCAGGGCACTCCTTCGGGAGACCCTGATCTTTATCCACCCGATGTCGGGCACTTGTTGCCGGTCGAAGGACACTTGGGGGGCGAGGCGGTGGTGGCCGCCTTTTCCAACGACCCCCCCACTCAATCTCCTGTACAGTACTCACAGGAGGTCGATACCAGTGATGTTATTCTCCCACTGGCTGGAGGCCCTGACCTCCCCGCACAAGACCATGAATCTATTATTCACGACCTCCCTGGCTCGAAAGCTGGGCGGTCCCATGTCAACGTTTTTATGAAGGCCACAGATCTTATGCCTGTTCCCTCTCCCAACTCTTCTTTTGACCGTCTTGCAGATGCTGCTGCCTTCATGGAGGGTAATCCCTGCTCTGACAACCATTCCGCACCTCCCCCGGTTGAACGCCTCATGTCTACGGCGACTTACCTGGGAAATTTTCCATCAGAGCCCCCTATTTCTCATACCGACCTTGCTGCTGCCTCGCCCCCTCTCATTTCCGATGGGACTTTTGCCGCTAACTTCATAGATTCTGTTCGGGAACGCAGCCTCACCCCTAAGCAAGGTGACAAGCCGGCGCTCCCCCCCTATCGGTCAACATGGTGAATGCGTTTTACGCTATCACCCCCTATGCTCCATCCGCATTGGGATCGCCGATCGACGAACGCATTAACGAAGTGTGGGAAACCGATCTCATATCGGAACCCGGCACGCCTGCTCCGAAACCCCGCGAACTACCCGTGGAAGGTGATGGTAGCGTGGTAAACTTCCTTGACACCTTGCGACCCCCCTTGGATGGGGAGTTGATTAACGCTGACAATCCTCTTGGGTACATGGACGAGGACGACATAGGTAAACTAGAGGATAGAACGCAGAACCTGAAGCAGAGCCTTAGTGACACTGCTTTGGGATTTGCTGCTTACTACCCGGGCCCCTCATTTCGTCTTCGACCGGACAATACCATGGTCATTGACAACATCAACCTTAATCGCGCCGTCAAAGTTGTGTTGATAGCACTGGACGCAGGCCTCGCCTCTCCAGATGCTAACCACAACATGCGCGGACTTATGCATACTTCCTGGTTCCGACTTGCTCACACCATGGTGGGGGCAACAATACGCGGCATGCTTCGGTCACCCCACTATAGGCAGCTCGGAAGGTCGAGCCTTAACCACGTTAAGGACTCCCTCCGGTTGGCTCCGGGACTTCCATACCCCAATACTCACAACCAGCTCCTGCACGCCATGGGGGAACAACTCGCACGCCTCAGCAATACTCGCCCAGAGTTTGATGGTATGCACCTCACAAACATTTATGACACCGCTGTGGAGCAGATCGGGGAGCGGGTGGCACATTATCTTACTATGAAAGCCGTTGCCAATGCCTCTGACGGAGACAAGCAACAGGCGGTGAATGACGCTCGCGACCTCCTTTGAAAGAAGTATGAGGACATGTTGTGGAACGATCAGGACGCACGACGGGCCTTTAATGAGGACCTGGTGGACCGCGTCGTTAATAGCTTTGAGGATGGCATGCGAGACGACCTTGAGCAATGGCGTCGGCTGTGGTTGGGAGTCATCACCCTCACATTACGAGGGGAGGACTCGACCCACCTTAGGGCACCCACTCATTCCCAAGTGTTCCGTGACCATCAGGAGGCTATCTCAGCCGAGATCCACCGCAGAGTCACACGTATACAAGACGAATTTATCGAAGAGCTACAGGACCGTTTCCGTACAGACTGTGCACAAGACCTCCAGCAGCAGGCGGAAGACATGTTCCAGAACATGGTTCGTGACACTGCCAAAGAACACCTGGCCGCGGACGGGCAGTCTGTCAAATGCGCCATGAAGATACACCTCCACGAGATTGACATCAAGGTCGAGTCCGAAGGCATGAAGATCTATCAGAATCAAGTAGCGGAACTGTTAACGGACACACACGTCAACTGGGAGACCATGCCTCGTGAAGAGGCGCAAATTGGACTCGTGCAAATCACAGCTAAAGTAGGGTGCACTGTGATACGTAATGATCAGGTCCCCACCAATAGGAAAAATGACCCACGCATCCTCGTCCCAGACTCTCAGCGGTCTGGGGAGAGCGATTCCATCGAGGAGTTCATGCCTTCTCCCCCAGGGCTGCCGGAGGGTAGTTGCAGAGGGGTCGCGTCATCCATGCATAATCCAGAGAATGTGATGGACACGGAGACCACGACTGAGAAGATAAACACGGTAAGTCCGCCTACACCATCTGTGGCTGACCAAGTTCTGGCACAGGTAACGGCGGGCTTCACAGTGCTTAACGAGCAGCTGACTGCCATGAATGCACGCTTCACTGGGATCGAGGACCGCCTGACACGCGTCGAAACGGGTAAACCCCGGACTGCGCCAGTGCGAGTCGCCCCCACCCCGACACCGATGGTTGCTGCGCCAGCGACGCCAGTCACGGCAGCGGCTAAACCCACCCCAATGGTCCTACAGCAGCGGAAACACCCGGCGCAAGTTCGATTCGCGGGGATCGCGCCTTGGACACCTTCCCCCCCAGAACGAGTTCCACCTCCTACCATATTTCCTTTGTCCACTGCAGACGGCCCCACATCGGACAGTCTGGCCAACGAGGCGTCCACAGCTCTGCTCCGGTTGGAGGGCGCTGTGGATCCCTTGAGTGGAGAGATACCTGGCACTGAAGTAGTGAACCCCGAGTTCCCTTCTCTGCCTGCAACCTCCACACGGCCTCAGACTTCGATCAGGGCCCCTCCCCCACGGAGGGAGGCGGCTTGGACCCTGGCAGGGAGGAAATGAGCGAACGCCGCTTTTGCGGGAAATAGCTCCGGACCCCCTCGCACCATTCCTTCCCCCAGGGCTGGTGACAGTCGTGCTCCCGCCTTCACCGAAGTTACCGTTGCCCGCGACGAGGGCCTCAGAAACAAGGTTGAGGAAGAGGCGATTTGATCCCAGTCCGAACAAACCATCATCATGAAAGCACGGTTGAGTTTGGAAAAGCTCAGCACACACGCTCCCCAACTCCTTGGGGGACGATGGGCGGTTCGCACTCTACCCACGGGCGAGAAGATGGCGTCTGGCAACTTCGTATACAAGTTCGCTGGCCAGGTCTCCTTCAAGACCCTGAAACAGTTCCAGAAGGCGCTCGTCAGTCCGCTTGGTGTTGGTACTCTGCTGCCAGCACAAGGGTGGGTCTGGCTTCAGCTCCGTCAAACGCCTACGTCCTTGGGCAATGGCACTGTCCCTGGTGACCAAATGCTCTCTGAGGAAGTCTACCACAACCCCGCCTTCCGAAACGTCACCCTCTGCCGCGACGCACATTGGCAGAGTGGCCTCTCGGTTAGAAACAAACCTGTAGCCACGGTCCTCGTCCCTATCCTGGACGTCACTGGAGCTCACACCAAAGCCATCCTGTCGTCGCAGATCCACATGTTTGGTCGTCGCATCTTCATCGTTGTTGCTGGAGACTGACCCAACTTCGTTCAATGTGGTCGATGCCATCAACTGGGCCACAATTCTGTCTCTCCGCTCTGTCGTCTTCCCCGTGGCGCTGTCAAGTGCTACCGGTGTGGTGGCGCTCATCCTTCCGACAACCACTCTTACCACTGCAAGAAAGGACACGCTGGGAGGTGCGACTGCCCCCTCAAATGTATCCTCTGCAACAAAGTCGGACATCACGCGCAGTCTCGCAACTGCCCCAAGCGTGGTAACTTTAGTCCCCCCACCCTCAAATACACACCACCCTCGGGTCCCCCACAGTCCTCTGACTCTGCTACGGGTCCCCCACCTTCCGAGGAGCTTGTCCCCACGCAACGGGTTGACACAGCACCCCCCCTCACTGCTTCCTCCCTCCCCACTCGGGCACCTTCCGCCAGATGGCAATGTCAGCATCGTAATAAGAAGGCTAAAGGGTTGACTGAGAGTTCCGTGGCTCCAGTTCAGCCCCCAAAACCTTCCGTGTCGGGCGCGCCCATGAGCGGCCCGGTATCGCATAACTACTTTGCTGCACTTGACGATCTCAACCTGGCCACCATTACGGGCTGGGACGATGAGGATGAAGGGTATGAGGGCAATTTTAGCCACATCCCAGACATCCCAGACATCCCCGTCGACGCCCCCACCACTGCCCCCACCACTGCTTCCACCGCTGCGACTGTGCCCCCTTCCCCACCTAAGGCCCTTGCGGCGTCACCGGGGAAGGAACTTCGCAAACACTCTGACCTGCAAGTCCTGTCCACAATCGACCTCCATCCCGAAGAGTCTGTCATTTCGCGCAACCCGGGCATATTCAGCTTGGAAACTGCAGATGACGAGGCTACGGAGTGGGACAAGAGCTGGGGCGGACTGGCGCATACGATGGAACGCTCGACTGCTGACCTGCGGGTCCGGTTTGCATCCACCAACGACCTTCCCCTCTCAACGAGTCAGACCATACTTGAGCTTGCGAATGAAGCGGACGCTGCCGATGGTGCCGATCACGACTCATACATTAAGACTATCAACGAGCAATGGGGTGGCAAGGGTCAAGACGACATGATCATGCCCTTGCAATACCTGTTCCACTGGATCCTGTCCACCGTGTTCTTAGCCGAGTACTTACTCCCAGATACGGCGGAAGAAGTCTTGGGTCAGATGGTGGCGACTAAATTCGCAGTCAACAAGATGAAGCTCCTGCAGGACTACGACATCCAGATGGGTGGTGATGGCTCGGGCTGGACGGTTATGAGGCAGCTACACAGCATCGCCAAGTCGCCCAAGGAGAAAGAGGCCATGACCGGTCTCAACTCGGTCCTCAAAGGTGAACTCGAGTGTACCTCATCCGAATACCTTGCAGTTCGCTGGTGCAAGGTCGAGGCTGAGCGGTGCTGTAAGTTCAATCGCAAACTCTCTATGCCTGGGGACTGGTTCTGGGTTCACACTCTGCACAGACACGCGGCTCGAGCTGGTGTTACCTTGGACAACGTCACAGATGAATCCATCAGACTTATCGTTCGGGCTGCGTCGTCGTTCTGCCCCATTCTAGGGGGACGCCCCTTTGCCGATCATACCCATACTCACGTGCTCAAAAGCCTTCTCAAGGGAGCCGAAGATGCTATCATGAAGGAGGGGGACGATGCGTGAGCACTCTTTGCTAGCGGCCAATATGAGGAAGATGAATGCTACTATGCATACCCTCCTCGAAACCAACATTACTGACGATTTACTTTTTATTTCCGAACCTTTCTTTTCTACCATAGGGAACCGGTGGGCGGACTGTCAGAGGACGGGCGAGGCGATTCTGGGAGGGGTTGCACACCCTAACTGGAAGAGCTACGCCCCGTTCACTGGTCCAGGAATGCCTGCCAAGGTTCTAACTTACTTACGAAAGTACGATCGGACACGACCTAAATACCTACGCAATCTTTCTGTTGTACCGCGTTGGGACATCGTTCGCCACAATTGTATCCTTGTTACGGACCTGAAGGACGGTAAGAGTACGATACATATCATAAATTTCTATCATGACGTGGAGGACAAGACTTGTTTACGTACA
Organism: Lactarius quietus; assembly: GCA_015025155.1. NCBI lineage: Eukaryota > Fungi > Basidiomycota > Agaricomycetes > Russulales > Russulaceae > Lactarius > Lactarius quietus. The sequence continues at coordinate 31,229 of WITN01000443.1, forward strand.
CTCATGGACTTGGACTTGGACCCTACGATACCTACCATATTACTTGGAGACTTCAATCTCCACTCACCAACATGGTCCCCACCAGGATTGTCTCCGTCTCCGCAGGTGCGCCCATTCGAACAGTGGGCGGCGCTGCAGACGTTTGAGCTCCAGACGGTGCCTGGGACCATCACGCGCCAGGGTCAGGAGGGACAGCGTGACACCACGCTCGACTTGACCTGGTTTAACTATGCGGCGGTGCTGAAAAGCAAGCTCACCCTGCCCATCGTCGATTGGGAGGCCTCACTAGGGTCTGACCACACTGGCATCCGCACACAATGGTTTGCCGGTGACAACATGTGGGAGATGAAGGTTGAAAGCCTCCGCACGTTCAAAGACAACCTCAGCGAGGACGAGACCAAGGAGTGGACGAAGACCATCACGGACCTCCTTCCACCTCTTGCCCCCCTCACCACACCATCTTCTATCAAGCAGTTCACCATCCAACTCCAGGCGTCCATTCAGGATGCATGTGAACTGCACATGAGACACAAGCGCAATGTTGGCGCCGGATCTAAGCCCTGGTGGAATGCAGAGTGCGATGCTGTGGTGAAAGCCTTGCGGGTCGCTTCTGCGAACCGGGCGACGGGTGCTGCCTGTACTGACACCCGTCGGGATATGCACAACGCCGCTCTACGAGCAAAGCGCCAGTGGGCGGACGACACCGTCGAGAACGGGTATGTGTGGGATGTGGCGAAGTGGCGACACGGACGCAGGAACTCGGACGTCACAGCTCTGAGGAAAGCGGACGGATCTATCACGACGGACGAAGGGGAGATGGCGACACTGCTTGCAGCACGCTTCTTCCCCAAGGACGACTCCCACACCCGCACTACACAACATGATGACCTCCCTGCCAAGCCTAGCTGGCCGTTCAAGGACTTCACCGACAAGGAGCTGTACGCGCTCTTGTGCAAGACTACCAACAAGTCGGCACCTGGATTGTCGGGCATCGGATGGGGCATGCTGAAACGTTCCTGGGGAACCATCAAACTCCACGTCACGACCCTAGCGAACACCTGTACAAGCGTCGGGTATCACCCAAAGTCCTGGTGGCAAGCGCTGGTGGTGGTCATTCCCAAACCGGACAAAGCGGACTACTCCCTTGCCAAGGCGTACCGCCCCATCAGCCTCTTAGAGACCCTCAGCAAACTCATTGAGAAGGGGGTTTCTAGTCGCCTTATGTTTGACCTTGACAAGCATTGCCTGCTCCCGACTACGCAGTTTGGAACGCGGCGCTTCTCCTCCACCATTGACGCTGGTCTTAGCCTCATACACAACGTGGAAGTGGCCCATCAACTCAAATTGAAGTTTGGGGCCCTCCTCTTCGACGTATCGGGCTTCTTCGACAATGTCAACAAGGATCGACTCGCCCAAGTCATGCGCAACCTTGGCTTTGCTGAGGGAGTGTGTGCCTGGGTATTGTCCTTCCTGTCGGAACGGAGAGTTCTACTCTCGTTCAACGGCAAGGTGTCAGACAAGCAGGAGCAGGCTAAGGGAACCCCGCAAGGTTCCCCTGTCTCGCCCATACTCTCCGCTATCTACACCGCTCCGCTCATGGAAAAGTTGAGCGCCCACAAGGGCTGCACCTTTGCCATGTATGTCGATGACGGGCTACTTTCTGCGCAGGGCCGAGACTGGAGCACGGTCAAGGACGCTCTCCGCACTGGGTACAGTATGTGCGACGAATGGCTCTGTCGAAATGGTCTGGCTATCGAGCCGGACAAGACTGAGCTTATATTCTTCTGCAGACCTAGGTTGTCCAAGCTAGACAGTGAGGACGTGCCGAACGGCTTAGAGCTCCGTATTCACAAGGGAGCAGACGAACCACCTGGACCTCTGGACGAGTTGGCTAAGGGCCCGGCTTCACAGCTAGCGTGCCCCCGACTCAAACCCAAGTCCAAACGTCGGTCTAAGTTGAGGAGGCCCAGTGAGCACCCCAAAGGCGATCGGCGAACCCTGCAAAGGGGAAGTACCGGAGCCCTGAACACTTACTGGGTCGAGGCAAAAGCTCTAGTACGGTACCTGGGGTTCTTTGTGAACCACAGGCTGCTTTGGAACGGGCACGTCGACATCATGTGCAACCGTGTGCGGGCGAGCCTTAAGGCTCTGTCAGTGCTTGGGAACACACACAGGGGGCTTTCTATGGCCAAATGGCGATTGGTGTTTAACGCCGTTTGCCTCCCTGTACTGTCTTATGGCTGTCAACTGTGGATCAATGCCCGAAACAAAGTAGGGCTGATCAAAAAAGTACAAGCCGTATTTAACGACGGCGTTAAGGTAATTTCTGGAGCTTTCAGGACTGCACCTAGGGAAGCTCTCCACGAGCTGACCAGGGTGCTTCCTGCAAAGCTTTACCTAGAAAAACTGACGAACACTTCTGCCCTCAGGCTGTACCGCGTTCCCCCCACCTCCCAACTCAGGCGCCATCTTGGTCCTGACTGGGCGGAGGAGTCCTTGGGCAGCCCGCACACCAGCAATGGTGGGGCGGTGACTGTTCACCCGCACTCTGGGCCAAGGAAGAGTGCCCTGCGCCCCACGGTTTTGGAGGCAATGGCTGCGCGAGTGCCTGCTGAAGGCCCGCACACCGATGTCACGGCAGTGCCCCCTGGGAGGTTCCCAACTGGGAGGGCGCGGTGAAACTAAAGGGGTTCACAACCCCTAAAGACCGGAAGGTGGACGTCGCAGCGCTCTACAAAGAGTGGTCAGCTTCGGACACGGAGAGGGTCATGATCCAGACAGCTGCCACGATCTCTAACAAAGATTGGTTCGACGACCTTGTCGTGGCGGGCGTGGCAGCTGTACTCACCATTAGAGGTGAAGGCGGGGAGCTCCAGAACCGGGTCCAGCAATGGTGCCTAGGGACGGAAGTGACCCAGTTTGACGTAGACCTATTCGCGCTTGCAAAAGCGGCTGAGTGGGTTGAACTTTACTATAGAGAACGTGCACCCCCCGCTCATATCTACTTATTGGCTGGGAACCTGTCTGCGCTCCAAGCAATCACCAATATACGTACCTTACATCATCAGAGGACGGTACTTATTTTTCATAAGGCACTGACTGCTTTTTATGCTCAGCATGGGGACGTCAAGCTTTGGCTTACTTGGTCTCCCTTGGTCAGGACTAGGACTCAGGTCACCCTCGCACGCCGTGCTGCTCTGGGAGCATGCACTATCACACCTTGGGCAACTCTATCCGCTGTTCACTCTCCCTCACAGCTGAAAGCCCGGGCCCGTAAACACGCCTTTGCTCAGTGGGCGATGGAATGGCTCAAAAAACGTAGAGCCGAACCCACCCCATCCTTTGCCCGGGAATACGCCCTCACCCGACCCCCTGACGGGAAGAATCATCCACTTTGGCTCGGAGTCAATAAAGCCATTGAACACACCACCCGTCACACCACTTCCACAGCCTTATGTCTCGCCGTTGGACACGCCTTCACGTCGGATTATACCAAACGGTTCCGACCTGACATTCCCCCAGATGAGCTAGGCTGTGAATGCGGATTTCCTGACCGCTCATGGCACCATCTGGTTTACGATTGCCCACGCTTTGATGACGCCCGCGTTCAAGCAGCAGGCCATGCACGATGGTCCAGCTTCTCGCCGGCGGATTTGATGGGCACGAACGCAGCATTGTGCGGAAGGTTTTACGACTTCCTCACACTTTCGCGTGCTGCGTTCAAACCTAATGAAGGTCCTGCACAAGAACCTTCACCTCCACCACCCTCCACCACTGCGAGACACCGGTCATTGACCGCGAGCACCGCAAGGACACCACACCATCGTCCCTTAGTTCCACAGATGGGCCGGCCTTTGGCTGCAATCACTCTTGCGAACTTAGGACCACCCCGACCCATGAACCGAATGGAAACTATTATCCACAGCTTCCTTGTCTTGGCGCCGGATTCACTGTATCCCCCTGACCCGGGTTGAACTTCCATGTCTAAATGCCTCATGTCGACGTCCTCCTGTTGGGTAAGTGACTCCTAATGGCATTAAATTTTTTATCTTCTTGTTGCGTCTTCTTTATCCTATGGACGTATACCTACCTCCTCTAGTCATAGACTCTAAAATTGCCTCCACTGGGTGGGTGCACACACCATTCTATTCTTTATTCCATTCAGGATATCTCTACCATGTTTCCCTTAAATACGGACGTAATGTCTTGTGACCAGCTTTGTACTATGTACTGCTCCGGGTAATAAATTCATTCAAAAAAAAAAAAAAAAAAGAGTAAGATGTATACATAGCTACATTAGCAAGATGTGCTGTCCACTCAAAACCATGTCTTGGTACATAACCATATTCTATCATTCTTTATGTCTGGGACATCTTTTAAGATGCATTCAAATTATCACAGAATGTGGAATGGGCCACCCAACAGCATGCCTTGGCACATTAGCATAGTCCATCTCAGACATGCATATCTGGGCGATGCATTGAGATGTATGCATACCTAACATAGCAGGCAGGTCAGACCACCCTACAGTATGCCTTGGTAAATTAGCGTAGTTCCTTGTGCATATCCATATCCCAGCTATGCATTGAGCTCTGTCCATAGCCATCAATTCATATTCTATCTCATATGACTTACATCTCATACCATTGCATGTCCATCATATCTCATTCATCTACAATTATTTTCAAGTCATATATGAATGTTGGGTGGCTCACCTTTTCCACCAATGTTCTCTGGAGCATTGAGTGTCAATTGATATATACACAGATATTATAGCAACTGGGGTGGTCCACCTAAAAGTGTGGCTTGCTACATAAGCATAGTCCATCTCCATCTATATTAGTTGGTAATCGATTGAGATGTATACCATTCTATCCTAGCAATTCTGCATGTGCACGCAATGGATGGATCTGTATACCTTGCTATGATAGTAAGTAGGGTGATCCACCAGGAAGCAAGTCTTGGCACATTTCAACAATGCATTGAGATCCAGACATCGCTATCATAGCATGAATGTCTGTCCACCCAACAGTACGCCTTTGTACATTAACACACCTGAACAATGCATTGAGATTAAACAACTATCATGGCTGGAAGGGCAGTCCACCCGACAGTATGTCTTTCATACCTTTGCATAGTCCCTCTCACTCCATTTATGTTTGCAAAGCATTGAGGTGTACAAATCATAACAAGTAGGATTTTTGACCTGAAAGTATGTCCTTGTACATTCACATAATGAATTGAGATCCATACATCACTATCAGAGCAAGCAGGTCGGACCACTTGACAATGTGGCTTGGTATATTAATATACCTGAACAATACATTGAAATACATACATAGCTATCATATGAAGAGGGGCAGATCATCCTACAGTATGTCTTATATGCATAGTCTATCTCATCTCTTAAAGTCTGAGTAATGGATTGAGATACGTTCATTGTTATCATAGCAAGTAGGTTAGACTCTGACTGCACAAGAGTATGCCTTGGTACATTAGCCATTAGCATAGTTCATCTCAGGCATGCATATCTGAGCCATGCATTAGTATATTAGCAAAGCCTATCTAACACTTCCATATCTGAGCCATGACTTCATTGCAAGCAGGTAAGTCCATGCTAAGACATTCCTAGGTATACATGTATAGTCCATCTCACATATGCATATCTGAGCATTTGATTCAGCTCTGTACATAGCCATCCATTCAACTTCTATATCATATAGTCTTTATTCCATACAATGATATGTTCATCACATACCATTTATCATAGCATGTCTTGTGTATGTCCTCAGTCTCATTCCTTGATCAGATCAACCATATATACTTCCCATCCATTGATCACAATGCATGTACTTTGCTATGATCATTTCCAGTCATATATGGATGTCAGGTGGCCCGCTTGTACGTCATGGATACTTGGTATATCCTACAAACTCCTAAATCAATGTTTCTAACTAAGTAACAATGGCGGGCCACCTGCCATTTCAGCCAACATTAGCTGAATTATCATGTCCAGTCATATATGGGCATCGGGTGGCCCGCCTGTACATCCTGCATATCGCCCACACTCTTATATGACCGTTTCCTATCACATAATGCTGGCGGACCGCCCGCTGTTTCAGCCGACGTTGGCTGGAGTATCAATTACCTAAGACTCTAAGCATCGGATGGAGTATCAAATACATAAGCCACCACTATCCATCATGTGTCCAACTGGGTCGTGTACTGGGATCGGATGATTTGGGCCATGGACTCAAAAGGCCTGACCGACCACCTGACCAATGCAGCGAAGCCCGCGACCTATGGGTCAGCGGGAACAGTCGCTGGACTTACGTTGTCCGAGCGCTGGGCACTCGGTAAGGCAGCCGTAAAGCAGGCGCTTGCCGCTTCGGTGCCCGACTCGATCTTCAATTGTATCAAAGGAAGCACGCATGCCAAAGACGCTTGGGACACGCTGAAGGCCCAGTTTGAAGGGCGCACAGAGATGATAATTATTGATCTCAGCAAACAAATTCAGATGCTAAAATGCGGGGAAGAAGACAATGTACGCACCCATTTCGACAACCTTGCGAATCTTCGCGAACAACTCGCCGCGATGGGCAAGACCATTCCTGAAAGTGAGTACACCCAAATCCTTCTCGGTTCCCTTCCCTCCACATACGACGCCAATACTACCTCCATGGCTACGACGGCCAAACTCACGAAGACAAAGCTTACGCCTGAAGACATCATCAGTCTGCTCACTGACGAATATGACCGTCGTGTCTTGAAGAAGGGTAAGCCTGCAGAAGGGCAGGATGAAGCACTCACCGCAGACACAAAGAAGAAGAAGAAGTCTTTGAAAGACATCAAATGCCACAACTGTGGCAAGAAGGGCCATGTCAAGGCCAACTGCTGGGCAAAGGGTGGCGGGAAAGAGGGACAGGGGCCAAAGAAGAAAGAAAGCACCGCATCGGCGGAGCAGCCTTCCCAGTTGCAGCCCGACGTTGAGGCCTGGGCAGTCATTGAAGAAGTTCCTGAAGACAAGTTTCAGTTAACTTTCACAGGGGAGCTACGCACTGAAAGCGAGCTTTACGACTTGGGCGCCTCATGCCACATGTCTCCATTCCGCCAACAATTCATATCCTTCCGCCCGATACTGCTGCGCCCTATCTTGGCAGCGGACAAGCGGTACTTTTACACTGAGGGGATGGGGGACTTGCGCATCCGAGTTCCTAACGGCGAGTCATTCACGCCGGTCATTCTCCGTAACGCTCTCTACGCGCCAAGTATGGCACTCACCGTAGTGTCCATAAGTCGCATTGCCAAAGCAGGAATGTCGGTCATGTTCGAAGGAGACATGTGCAAGATCATGAATCAGAAAGGAACAGTCGTGGGGAAGATCCCATCAAACCACAATGGGCTTTACCGAGTCAAGCACATGTGCGCTGCTAGCACATCGGCCGATGAGGTAATCGACATTCAGACTTTGCACCACCGACTCGGGCACATTGCTGTGAGCTCTATTCAATCTCTCATCCACACCCAAGCAATACAAGGAGTCTCCCTTATAGACGACGGACAGCCAATATACTGCGAGTCTTGTGAGTATGCCAAGACCACCAGGAAAGCTATCAAGAAGGAACGAGAAGCGCCGCTTGCGAAGATCTTTGGAGAAGAGATTCACACCGACGTTTGGACGTCTCCGCAACAATCCCTTGGAGGGCGCAAGTACTACATTACTTTTACCGACGACCACTCCCGCTTTACGGTCACCCGACTCCTCAAAGCCAAGAGCAAGGCCCTACAGGCTTACAAAGACTTCGCTGCTTGGGCTCTCACTCAGCATGGCGCGAAGATCAAACGATTGCATTCGGATCGGGGTGGTGAGTATATGGGCGACGACTTTGATAGGTACCTCAAGGAAAATGGCACTGAACGCCGTGCCACCACCCACGACACCCCTCAGCACAATGGAGTGGCTGAGTCACTCAACCGACGGCTTTGCAAGCACATCCGCGCAGTCCTACATCACAGCGGACTCCCCAAACACCTCTGGGGAGAGGCCGTTTACCACACAACCTGGCTCAAGAACCGTACTTCGACGCGGGCCATCAGAAACATTACCCCTCATGAGAAACTTTACAAGGAGAAGCCTAACCTTGCGCACGTGCCCGAGTGGGGGCAGCGTGTATGGATACACAGCAATTCGGGGTCAAAACTCGACGCCCAAGCCATCGAAGGACGATGGGTAGGCTATGACAAAGACAGCACCCACGCCCACCGAATCTACATACCGGACAAGAACTCCATCGCCATTGAGCGGGATGTGAGGTTTGTACTGGCTGAAGTCACTATCTACACAGCTCCCAACGTCAACATGCCGCTCCCAACGGCCACCATCAAAGCTGCACCACCCACACTTCCACCCGCAACGCTTCCACCAGCTCTACCACCGGTCCCAGCGATGACAAGGCTGACGCCATCAAACGTCCCCTTGCCAGACTCAGATGAAGAAAGTGGGGAGGACGAGGAAGAAGGCGGAGAGTGGGAGGATGAAGACCGACCCAATCCAGCACCGCTGGGCAAATACCAGTCGCCCACGGTCAGCAAACCCGTAACACGAAAGAAGACCAGCGGGCCCAGTTACGCCCAACCCACGCACACTTCAACACGCAAGAAATTCCCCGCCGACATCGATAGAAGAATCGCAGCCGGTGAGGGAACTGCTGATGGGCGAACGGCAGGGAAGAAAACGAAGAAGAAACCCGGAGTTGCTACGGCACTCCTAGACAAGCTCACATATCTCGGCGCTGATTGCGCATTCATCGCTGAGCTGACTCCCATTGTAGCCAGCGTTATCAACGACTCCCAAGACAATCCGAGCAGCGTCAGCGAAGCGCGATCTCGCTCTGACTGGCCACTTTGGCAGCAGGCGATGGATCACGAGATGAAGACCCTCGAAAACGCGGGCACTTGGGAGACCGTCCCACGACCCACAGGCCGAAACATCGTCGGCAGCAAGTGGGTTTTTCGCATTAAAAGAAAATCCGACGGCACCATAGACAAGTACAAGGCGCGCCTTGTCGCGCAAGGATTCACGCAGATCTATGGCACCGATTACTTTGAAACATATTCACCAGTCACCAAGCTAACATCCTTCCGCACCATCCTTGCGCTTGCCACACAAAGGGACTGGGACATCGACTGCTTCAACTTCAATGGAGTGTATCTCAACGGCAAATTGGGGGACAACGAAGATATATATATGAAGAATCCCCCAGGCTATGATGAAGAAAACGGCACCGTCAAGCACCTCAAGAAGTCACTTTACGGGTTAAAGCAGGCCGGGCAAAAGTGGTACGACACCCTAAGGCGCACCCTCGCTGACCTCAGTTTCTGTGTTAGCGACGCAGACCCAGGCGTATTCTACGCACACAACGAAGAATACACCACAATTATTGCGGTTCACGTGGACGACTGCACCATCACCAGCAGCTCCGCAAAGCTCGTGCAAGACTACAAGGAGAAAATAAATGAACAACATTCCATTACAGACCTAGGGCCCGTTAGCTGGCTCCTAGGCATCAAGGTCACACGAGACCGAAACGTGCGCACTATTTCCCTTTCACAACAGTCATACCTCGACACCATCATCGACCATTTCGAGCTCAGTGAAGCTAAGACTATTCCTACCCCCATCATTCCCAGAATCTCGTATTTGACCAAAGACGTGCCGACCGACAAGACCGAGGCAGCACGCATGGCCAAAATCCCTTACCGAGAGGCCATCGGCAGCCTCATGTACGCGGCCATCGCAACTCGCCCCGACATATCATTCGCAGTCTCAACACTCTCTCAATTCCTGGAGAACCCGGGGGAGGCACATTGGGAGGCCGTAAAGCAGGTATTCCGCTACCTTGCGGGGACAAAGACGCACGCCTTAACATACGGGGGAGAAAGACAAGTGGTCACAGGTTACACTGATGCAGACAGATCGAGCCAAGACCATCGAAGGGCCATCTCAGGCTACACGTTTATCATCGACGGAGGAGCAATCTCCTGGAGGTCCTGAAAGCAAGAACTCGTTACACTTTCAACTGCTGAAGCCGAATACGTCGCAGCCACCCATGCAGCGAAATAAGGCATATGGCTACGCCGACTTATTGGCAAGTTGTTTGGCCCCATCAATGACCCGACTCCGCTCTATTGCGATAACCAAGCGGCACTCACACTTGCCACTACCGACAACTTCCACGCTCAGACGAAGCATATTGACATCCACTATCATTTCATTCGACATGAGGTCGATTCTGGAGCTTTTAAGCTTATTTATTGTCCTACAGATGACATGGTGGCCGACATACTTACCAAACCCTTACCAGGATGGAAGATGAAGGCCCATACAGCAGCGCTTGGGCTGCAATCGGCTTGCGGGGGAGTGCAGAATTGCACCGTGATCCCGTCCGGACCGATTCGGGCCAGCAACCCGGTGGACTCCAGCGATAATGCTGAGTCCACGAATCTGGCCTAATCTTTGGAACATCGACCGTTGAGCCGCTACTATACAAATACAAGTACCCCATGATTCTTACTTTGAACAGACTATCTTATCCGATCAAGCTTGAGCACGCCAATGCCGCTGTCACAAGTGCACAGCCACAATTTGATGCCGATACCTTTGCCTCAACTGCCCACTTTTACACCGTCCGTTTCCTCTCAAACCTTCTTGAACTGTTCGCGTTGACTACTGTTACAATGTTACCGCCTTGATTGATCCCCCATCACCCCAATCCTATACTACGCACTGATGTGGTGCTGATACCTTATGATTGTTCTTTTCAGCTTGTTTACATTTTACCCGGACATCTAGTAGTATAAATTGTGCAGACTATGGACTGTAAAGAATCATCCAGTTGTTCTCGAAACCTTCGTCTGCCATACCTCACCCGCTCTCTCTCTACTCTTCGACTTATCTCCTACCAGCCCCTGCACGCGCGACTCCGGGTCACGCGTCACCTCGTCACATCACTTTCACTCTAGGAGGACCTCATCCGGCACGTTCTGGGGGATATCGCACAGCACATGTGTATCTGAGTGGCCCATATCACCGGAGTGCGGTGTGTTGGGCGTGGTATGCATGGTTTGTTGCACAGATAGCAACTGACGTCTTAGGAGTTAGCACAAAAGCTATAAAGCAAACAGTTACTTCAGAGGTTGAAGAAACTCTATATTACATAGTAACACACCTATAAAGCAAACAGTTCTATACTAGAGTGTGAGCAAAGGTTGTGAAGAGAGTAAAGTAAAGTGGGGACTTACACTTCAGAGGTTGAAGAAACTCTGAAGTGTAAGAGCGAAAACAGAGACCCTTATATACTACTCAGGGTGGTCTGTGCGCACATGGTCCGTGCACCCCAATACAGCACGTGCGTGTATCTGTAATTGTAACACAAGTACAACTATTGGTTGGAAACCAAATAGAACACCGTACTGCCACGTCAGCTGATCTAAATACAGCTACTACTGGTATCTTAATAATAAAGAACAAAGGTACTACTATACATGGAACAAAGACAATAAAGATATCTTAAAATAGTCCATTCCCATAAGGGGATCAAAGTAGATACCGGTAGTTACAGGATGACTCAATCATCCTTACAACACAGGAAGCCGGATAAACGGTCCGTGTCAACATCCCTCCATGATTGAGGCATACTCTATAGACAGACATACTTTATTATACTTTTTTAATGTAACATGGGGTAATTGATTTTTTAGGTATACCAAGGGTTTACAGAGACATTTGTGGATATACGACCTATGCAGGTCATCCCATCTCATACCTAGCAACCTTACTTGAGCCTTTTATCCTCCTGCTCAGGAGAAGAGGTGGCAACTGCTCAACCTCTTTGAGTCCCATGTACAAAGTATAGAAAGTTGGTGAGGAAGAGGATCACGAGTTCCACGAAAGACGCCGTGAAATGGCGATGGCTCGAAGCCATAGTTTCAAAGAAACTTCTTTATGTTTTTTGTGGAGTTGTATATCCCTTCTGTCTATGTAGCAAAACCAAGACCATCGACTAGACTGTCGAAAGATGTTCTGGGCAGTGACTTTGTAAGGCCATCAGCCAGCATCTCACCTGTAGGGGTGCACACAAGCTCTACTGCCTGTTTTGCGACATACTCCCTAATAGCATGGTGCTTTATGGTTATATGCTTAGAGCGCCTTCCAGTGATAGGGTTTTGGGACAAGTCCACAGCTCCCTTATTATCACAGTGGAGAGGAATGGGGGAGGAAACCTCATACCCCAACTCTTTAAGGTATGTCCTATACCACATCGCCTGATTTGAAGCCTCACAAAGGCTCATATATTCGGCTTCAGTGGTGGACTGGGCTATTGTCTTCTGCTTTCGCGACGACCATGAAATGGCGGCGTTTGCAAGAATAAAGACAAATCCCGAAGTGGAGTGCCTGTCCTCTTGATCTCCCCAAGAAGAGTCAGCGTAGCCGTGAAGGCCGTCCCCACTTTTCCCTCCAGCATAGAGCAATGCCAAGTCCTTGGTGGTGTTTAGATATGCAAGGACATATTTGGCTAGTCTAAAGTGGTGCTTGGAGGGGTTGGAAGCATATTGGCTCAGGCGTCCAACAGCGAATGATATATCAGGTCGGCTCCCAATCTGCGCATATAGCAGAGACCCAATAATTTGCTGATACTGCTTTATCTCAGCAGCAGAGGCTTGGTCCTCATATTTGACCAAGTGATCCTCACAGCCCGAGGGTAGAGGGGTATATACTGGGTTGGAATCCCTCATTCCAAATCTCTCTACTACTGATTCGATGTAATCTGTCTGGTTGATTTCCATGGTGCGCGAAGCACAGTCTCTGATGATGTTAACACCAAGATATGATTGGATTTCACCAAGATCAGTCATCTCATATCGATTAGATAGAGACTTCTTCAGATCATTGATCTTATCAAGAGAGGACCCAAGTATAGTGATGTCATCAACATAAAGAATGATGAACAGTGAATCACCCCCCTCATGGTGGTGACACACATATACTCCTGCATCAGAGTATGTACGGGTGAAGCCAAGTTCTTCAAGAACTCCATGGAATTGCAAGTTCCATGCCCAGGAAGCTTGCTTCAGGCCATATAGAGCCTTCTGCAGACGACACACCAAGTGTTCAGATCCAGCAACGACGAAACCCTGTGGTTGCTCCATATAGATCTCCTCATCCAGATCGCCATGTAAGAATGCCAATTTGACATCCATCTGGTGAATTTCCCAATTCTCAAGCGTAGCTAACACTAAAAGGAGTCGTAATGACTCAAATCGGGTGACTGGGGAGAAAGTTTCGTCGAAATCCACTCCTTCTATTTGAGTGAATCCCTTAGCCACAAGGCGCACACGAAAGCGTCCATCCGCTTTCTTTTTGAAAACCCATTTAGACTTGACAGCCTTTCTGCCCTCAGGGAGAGCTTCAAGGCGCCAGACCCCAAGATGAGCTAGAGCGTCCATTTCATATTGACACACTTCTATCCACTCATCTGCATATTCAGAATTCATAGCTTCCTTATAAGTGAAAGGGTCCTTATAACCAGGGGCACCTGCAGCACTAAGGAGCTGTACCAGTCCCAGACGACTGCTACCCTGTTCAAACTCATCGTCTGAGTCCTGCCCTGCTCTGTAACGAGTTGGTGCGCGCCGATTCCTAGTGCTGCGCCTTAAGTCAGGCATAGCTGGAAGCTCAACTGGTGAATCCCTATTGCGATTTTCCTCAAGAGGAGTAAAAGCAGGTGGTGGGATCGGGTTGATAGCTCTAGGACGACGATTGGAACGTGTGTTTGGACGACGAACAGGGGGAGATGTAGCAGTAGGACGAGTAGGTGGAGTGTGATATTCTGTTTGAGGTGGAGGTTGGGGTGGTTGGGTGGGAGTGTGCGGCCTTTCTACCTGAGGTGGATCCTCAGGCGCCTCTTGTGTAGGTTGTTCCTCTGGTAACTGAGGAGCCTGAGGCTTTTGTGGCGGTGCTGGCAGAGGCTGGGCAGGCTCTCCTGGAAATGTGACTTCTACTGGGTACTCATTTGTCTCCCCAGTAGGAATGGAAGGTGATGGAAATTGGATTGGTGGCCTCTGATTGCCCAAGTCAGAGCGGGAAGGAAAAGTTTGTTCATCAAATGTAACATCTCGTGAGATGACGAATGACCAGCTATGTCTATCCCAAAGAGTATAACCTTTTGTATCAGGTTCATAGCCCACAAACACGACTTCCTTTGACTTAGGATCTAATTTGCGTCGGTTGTGTTCAGGTACATGATAGTAGGCTTTACAGCCAAAGACTTTAAAGTGAGAGACATCTGGTACTGTACCATACCAGAGCTCATACAGAGTTTTCCACTGTGTAGAACGGATGGGAGTTCTATTGTAGATGTAGACAGCGGTCATAACCGCTTGCTCCCAGAAGCCCAGGCTTAAACCTGTATCATGTAGCATACTGGTGCCTTTTTCCATGATGGTGCGATTAAATCACTCAGCTCTACCATTCTGTTGTGGAGAATGTGGCACAGTGAGTTTATGCTCAATTCCCGCTTCCAAAAGAAGGTTTTTAACCTCCTTGTTCACATACTCGCCCCCGCGATCAGAATGGAGACACTTTAGTTTATAGTGTTCCAACTGCCTTTCAGCCCATTGCCAGTAGTGCACGAAGGCGCCTGAAAGCTGGTCTTTGGACTTTAGAGGAATCACAACCACAATTCTGGTGTGATCATCGATAAAGGTAGCAAAGTATTTGTTCCCCTGAATAGAATTACTCTGAAGGGGTCCAACTAAGTTGGAGTGAACAAGTTCAAGCGGCTGTGAAGCACGCTTGTTGGAAGAAGGGAAAGGATGACGATGGCTCTTGCCTAGCTCACAGCCATGGCAGATACCAGTCTCCTCTGGGGAATTGTTTATGATGAGTCCTTTACAGGAACTCTGAGCATATCTCTTCAGCGCTTCTTTGGACATATGTCCCATGCGCTTGTGCCAGATTTCTAAGCTGGCCGATGCAGTGGCAGTGCTGACACCATATATGTGCTGCACTGAGAGCCAATAAAGGCCTCCAGCTTGAAAACCATCCGCTACTGGTTCAAAGTTATATTCAAGGGAGAAGCTATTCCCATCGAACTTTGCCAGTCCTCCTTTCTTTGTTAGTGTCACTATAGAAAGGATTCTGTCTTGGGTGGAGGGGATGTGCAGAACATTCTCTAGGACTAAGTCCTTCGTATAAGAAGTTCTGAAGATCACAGAGCCCTTGCCAACGGCTTTGATTATGGTGCCATCAGCAATGGAGATGTCACTATTGTGAGACTCATATGTATCAAAGTCTTCACGCTCAAAAGTTGAATGTGAGCTTGCTCCACTATCCAGAAGCCAAGTGTTGTTACGCTTGCTTCCCATGACATAAAGACGAATTTGAGGGACCTCAGTCACCTCCTCTATTTTTCCACTACCACTAATGGAAGTAGCTATTGGGGCCAACATGGCCCTTGGTACTGGCAGCGCCTTCAGGAGCCTCCTGGAGGTCTCCTTATCCTCCGCAGCTGCCATGACACTGGCAGACTGCTTCTTGATCTGCCCCTCCTTGCCCTTACGGGCGTTCTCTTGGTCCTTCTTCATCTTTTTGCAGTCCGGCTTTTTATGGCCAGGCTTTTGACAGTAGTAACATGTGGGCTCCGAAGAGCCACCTTGATTGGACGAAGAGGCTTGCTGCGGTTTGGACTGCCGCTGCTTGCCTTTATTATTGAAAGATGAAGATGAATTTTTGACGGGGGCGGCCTTGTTTAAGGTCGCTGAAGGACCATTGAGGCGACTCTCCTCATTAAGGAACCTCTGAACGAGGTCGTTGGGGACGAGTGCCGAGGGGGGACCATTGGCAAGTATTGTGCCGGCGATGGTGGAGAAGGACGGGGGGAGAGCATCTAGTAAGATGAACAACAACTGCATGTCGCTTATCGCCATCCCGTTCTCCACAAGTGTGTTCCTCGTGTCCAGCATACGCTGGAGTTGAGGCAGGAAGGGCTGACCTTCCTGGAGCTTAGTATTAGCAAGCCCAACCCACAAATTGAAGGTGGCCATAGAGCCAACTGCGCCGTACAAACTCTCCAGATGAATGTACTTCTGATGCACCGTTGCATAGGTGAGATCAGAAGACACCGCCAAGTATACTTCTGTGGTACAAAATAAAGTTATCATGCCCAAAAGGGCCTCCTCCTGTTTGTTCCAGAACGCAATTACATCTGCGTCTGGGTTGGCGGGATCGGCGTGAGCCAGGTCATCGTGGGTGAGGTGGCGTTTGCAGCCATTCATCCTCATGAGCGCCACAAAGGTGGAGTTCCACTGAACCCAGTTGGTGCCATCCAAACGATCCAACTTGATGGTGGGAGGGAAAGTGATGGTAAACGCAGATGACATTGTTGCGGCCATTGTAAGTTTTGAGATGTTATAAATCTGGTGCCAAGGAGCGGTCAGCACCAGTCCAGATCTTTGAAGGTATGGATACCCAATCACAGGAGCGCTATGCTACATAACACAGATGTGTCATGCCTCAAGTTGTGCGACTTTCTAGATAATCTAATAGATAGTAATAATTTAATAGTACCCTTGCCAGTTTTTAAACTCTTCTAAGACCCATGAGGGTAGTGAACCTATGGCGAAAGTCTAGGGGTCTTAAACCAAGGATAAGATGTCCATTAAGACAGAGCTATAGGTCTCGCCATCTAGAGCTATGCTAGTTTCTCACTAGAGACTGATCATAAGGGATGCTTGTCAGAGAGGAGCCAACAGCAAATTCTTAGAAGTGTGGACAGGATCAACTCCTAGAACAACACAACTAATCGTCTGTGGAGTCTCTGAACCAGGCTTTTAAGAGCCTTCAAGCATAAGTAGTGCAACAGTGAGACGTCCTATGCAGCGAATCCTGCACATAGGTGGCGAATACTTCCACTAGGAGAGGTCTGTGCCACTACTGTGTATATACTATAGTAGCAAGGCCTAGTTGTAACAGACGACTGCACACAGTGGGTTTGACTATTAACCACTGGCAGACGCCTTGAAGGGACCCAGGTATTAACCGAGTATCCCCCAACCATTAACCAAGCCTATAGCCACAAGGGTCTTCCCCTATTGGCCTAAAACTGGACAATGCCAGAAGATAAGGTAAGAAGTCTATATAGTGCGCACTGGAGGATCTTCAGAACGCTTCAGCTCACTTAAGAGCTCCCTCACGTCTGTCGATAGAACCCTATACAGGGCTAGCCAAAGTGACAGACTACTAGGGGCATAACCCTTTTCGCCTCGGGTGTAGGGGGTGCCGAATAAAGGAATACATGCTCACTGAGTGGGAAAGAGACGATGTCGAAGATGGTGACAAGTCAAAGTGAGCAAAGGCACTGAGTGTAGATCTGGGGTAAAAAGAAGATAGACAGTCAGTTAGGACGCAGGGCCCATAACCTGTTGCACAGATAGCAACTGACGTCTTAGGAGTTAGCACAAAAGCTATAAAGCAAACAGTTACTTCAGAGGTTGAAGAAACTCTATATTACATAGTAACACACCTATAAAGCAAACAGTTCTATACTAGAGTGTGAGCAAAGGTTGTGAAGAGAGTAAAGTAAAGTGGGGACTTACACTTCAGAGGTTGAAGAAACTCTGAAGTGTAAGAGCGAAAACAGAGACCCTTATATACTACTCAGGGTGGTCTGTGCGCACATGGTCCGTGCACCCCAATACAGCACGTGCGTGTATCTGTAATTGTAACACAAGTACAACTATTGGTTGGAAACCAAATAGAACACCGTACTGCCACGTCAGCTGATCTAAATACAGCTACTACTGGTATCTTAATAATAAAGAACAAAGGTACTA
The DNA here is from genome assembly GCA_015025155.1 of Lactarius quietus. Taxonomy (NCBI): domain Eukaryota; kingdom Fungi; phylum Basidiomycota; class Agaricomycetes; order Russulales; family Russulaceae; genus Lactarius; species Lactarius quietus. Next base: position 49,121 of record WITN01000443.1, read on the forward strand.
CTATACATGGAACAAAGACAATAAAGATATCTTAAAATAGTCCATTCCCATAAGGGGATCAAAGTAGATACCGGTAGTTACAGGATGACTCAATCATCCTTACAACACAGGAAGCCGGATAACCAGTCCATGTCAACATGGTTCATCTGACATGTGCAAGAGGTCGATGAGGATGCCAAGACGGTTGAGCTCCCTCATGAGTATCTCACTGAATGGGCTGTGCGGATACAGAGTCACATTCAGTGGTTCAGTTCAGATGAAGACCACACCTGACTCCTGAGCCCATAATGCAATGGTTCGATGCCATCGATGAGAGCCCGCTAGAGTCAGCAAACACATTGTGGTATGTGTGGGTGGGCATGAAGTAGTGCATGTCGACAATGGACATGGAAATAACATGAGGAAAGACAGGAGTAGCGCAAGTAATGTCTGGAGGGGTTGGAGCCAAAGGCCCAAAACGGAGCCGAGACAGGATAACTATACAATAACTCCAATTTCACACCAATATGGCTAGTTACGGAGGAATAACCATTTTATAACCCTATATTTCGCGATATAACTCTTGTCCTCTCTACCTCACTATGAACTCCGCTCTTCAATTATCGAAGTCCGCTAGATAAACACATACAAACACCCGCCAATAATTGTGGACTTTGCTGTAAAGTATCCGTCTGTCCATCCGTCTGTGTCCGTTTCGTGTTACCCATTCATACATTTTCCATTCCTTCTCATCTACGCTTCCCCTTGGGCTGACGTTCACATTTCTCGCTATAGCACCACCGACGTCACGGGCTCGATAACTCAGTCGGGCCTCCCCATGGAGATGTCGAAGGACTGGCGCACGGATGCAGACAGGGCAGAGCTACTGGCATGGGTATGGCCTTGTTCTTCCTGTCCTTCTCTAACTAAGCCACGCGCGCACACCTTCCTCCCCTACAGGCCGACCGCTGTGTCGCGCGCAACGAATACGAGCGTGCCCATCCCGATTCGGATGACAGCGACGACGAGCCGGCCCTGGCTGTGAGCGCTCCAAGGACAGTAAGTCCCCTTCTTTTCACTTACCAAACGCACGACCTCGAGGGTTTACCAGATCTCGTTTCCAGGTTTCCGAGCGCGCAGTTCTTGAGGAGCGCCTCCGGGAGCTACAGGCGCAAATTGCGGCAGTGAAGATGGCCCTCGCCGGTGGGAGTGGACCTGGTGTCACACCATCCTCCCCCACCGTCGTGGATAGGCCTGAGCCCGCTGCCGCTCATAGCGGACCCGGCCTTGTTGACACAGCTGCGAATGCGATCCTGACTGGGACCCTGACCGAGATTGCGAGCACCACCACCACGACCGCCGCCGACGGACCCTCACCTTCCAAGTCTTCAGCAACACCTTCAGAGGTGACGGCATCCCACGAGCGACCACCAACCGTCGCCACCTCTCCACCCGGCCGGTTGGAGTTCCCCTTCCTCTATGACTAACGTTCATACCGTCAATTCGGTGGTCAAATGTCCATATTACAATGTCCTGTCTTGTCTTGTTCGTAAGAGTTCACATCCAGACCCGTCTTTCCTACTTCTTACCTTTGCACACTACGTGATGCACCCAAAAGCTCCGAGTCTCGACGCGAATCACTTCTTGAGGGGGGACGCAATGTTGCTTGATCAAGTCATCGACTTTGTCCAAAAATATATCTTGATCCACATTTGACACTAGTGAACATGTTACTTTAACGTGGTTCCGAATATCGTTGTGAATTTGACGCCTGCGGCCATCCCAACAATCATCCAAAATCGACTCGGCACTGTTCCGTGACACGATATCACCAGCGGTCGCTCTAAAGATGTTGTCCAGGATGACTGTGAGATCTCGTACAATGTAACCGGATGACGCGGAACGTGCATGAGCTTGAAAGTAGAGACACGAGGACACCATGCAGCTCCTAATCACACGAATAGTAGTAGAACTGTTGCTGGTAGCTCTAGTATCGGTCTCTAATCCTACTCTAGTCATAAGTCGTGCCTTCAGACAACCAGTCTTAGGTTCTCACCCACCACCATCTTCGTCGTCATCGCAGCCGTCTTTGTCGCTTAGTCGTGGTTGCCTCCTCGTCGCTACACCACACTGTTGTCGTTGTCATCGACGTGCTTGCCGTCATCGTCGTCATTTCTGTGGTCACATACGGCATGCGTTGGAGGAATGAACCGGCGGTGGCGACATCACATGCGGAGCGACGGTGATCGGAGTATGGGTCACGCGCGACCAAGTCGTAATTCGCCATTGAAATGACCTACAGATGGGTTTGACGTGCAAGCCCATTTGCTGGGCGCTGTTGCTCACGTTGCTGTTGTGTCTGTGTTGGTAACTGCAATGGCTAACATTGAGAGCAACCACCAAAGTTGAGTTAACGAGTCGGGACTCGGTAGAGAAACAATGGCACGAAAAGCAACGACGGGAAACAAGTGATTTTCCGTCGTCGTCGTCGAAGTGGTGGGCATATCGTCATCGGCACACGCTCCGTGACAGCGAGAGGGCAGTAGTTGGATTCGCGAAATGTGGTGCGCTGGCAAACGCTGGTACTGTGTCGATCTGGCATTGTTGCAACACCAGGGTAAACCACAAAACGAGCAGTACAAGGATTCAAAAAACAGTTGCGCATATTGTTGATTGGTTCGACCTTTTCCTGTTCCTTGGTGTACACGGGATGAAGTCGAACTCTTTGATCGACATGGCCTAGTGTGACGTCACCAGTGAGGTTGAGCGTGTACCGGTTACATGGCAGCATCCCCATGGTGGAGGAAGTGGATGTAATGGTGTCAGGGTTGTCGGCAATGCAGGAGGGTGGCTCGATAACAGGCTTGATTGGCCCCTCAGAACCCCGTGTAATCCAGCCGTAACTTACAACGGACTGTCACGAAACCGGCTGTGTGCTTGTGTGCTTGAGAAAAAACCATGGCCACCAAACGGACAAGCGACGCCGCTTCCACTGCGGGATGAATGGAGACGCACGGTGAAAGGTATGCGCAGCGCTGGTGTCGTGGAAACTGCTCGCGTGTGGGCTCGCGTGTGTGGGCTCCAGTTGCACACCAACTTCACTGCGGACGAGTCAGAGAGCGAGACCAGGGACCATGATGTCTGGCAGCAGGCCGGGAGTCGTAGAGGTGACGCATGACGGTGGGCGCACGAGTGGATAAATATGGGTAGAAGGTGACGTGAGCACCGACAGCGATTGGTATGCGGACGTAGACGGCCAACAGAGGTGCCGTGACGCCATCAGGTCGTGTTGGAGTTGTTCTGCTACAGTGCGGAGGAATTCATCAGAATGCTCTGGTTTGCGGTGGGGCCAAGAATTCGAGAAGGTTGATAAGGAACGGTGTATTGCGTTGCGATTGAACGCTACATTCGAACATCATACATAATGACAGAAGCCTGTTGATTGATGTAGGTGTGGGGAAGTCAAAGGACGTGATCAAACCCTCTACAACTGAACAGACCATGATAAAGATGATGAGGATGAGTGGGACTCGGAGTACCGCAGCGGTATCGCCTGCCTTCGTTCTCATCACCTGATATCGTAAATAGGTCCCACGGTGATTCACCCGACTCTGATCCCTAAACTTAATTGAAAAATGTCGTACGACGATGCGGCCATCCACAAGTACGCCAAATGCGCAACAAGAGATATAGATCACTATATGAGAGTTCTACAAGAATCCAGTAAGGGCAGAGGCTAGAGGGACCAAGGTACTGTAGCAACGCGATCAATGTTGATTCGGCAGTCTTACTAACCTTATATAATTTACAGTAACAGATCAAGAAGAGCAGTAATTGATCAATCCACTGAAAATTAATTGGCTGTCCAGTGGATAATCAACTCGACGAACTCGTGTGAGTTACCCAGGTATAATATGATTCAGATGTCGCATGCGATTGGGTCATGTTCATCCGATGTGTCTTATTAACAAGGATAAAACTGGATGCGTCGAGAGCGATATTGGACAATTTAAAGAATATACGCGAGCGTGCCCGTTGAAGTTAGTCTCGGGCTTTTTGTACGGTAAGACCATTTTCGTGCACCTGAGAGCGCACGTTGCTGCTAACTTATGGAAAGCGTGCTCATCTAAGCAAAATCTCTCCGCGATGCGATCTACGAGAAATTCCAGATGGGGTCGCCTCTCAGGTTGGTTTGGTGTGCGGAACGGATTGATAACTTATATTGGTCCATTCAGGTTTACATCCGCCTCACAGACATAGACACAAACCCGACGCCGCAAGATTGAACAAGGGGGAAAGTATCGCTAGGGTACCCACGGCAGCCTAGGTTGCAAAACAACCTGGGTAAAGTGATAGGCGATGTTGCAGGCGGGCTGTAGTGTGTCAGGTATGTTTTAGCCCTGAGCAGGGCTCCAAATCAGCCCATATAATCCTACTTTCTCAAGTCAATCGTTGTCGTTTCGCACTTCCAGAGCCGGGTCCTTGCCTCCAGGTCCATTGCTGCCAGTCATCCGGCGACCCCCCTGAGTATTGACAATCCTTGTTACAGTGGGGGATGCGGTTCTGCTTCTCTGTCGCCATCATAGCGTCGAGTTGGGTTGTCCGGGGGTGTCTGTCTAGGTGACTTGGCGTAGAGTAACTAAGCAAGGCCCTAAGTGAGTTGTTGGTTGCTCAGCGTGTTTCCTCCTGTCTCCTGGTCGAACTACCCGACTACTCGGTGAGTGGCGATAAGAGTTTTCCATTTGATTGGTCGATTAGCCCCGGACGTAGACTACGTACAGCACAGCCGCTAAGTGCAGTTGGGATTTAAAAAGAACGCCCAACGGCTGGACCTCGCTACCCCATAAGAGACTAGAACTCAGCGTCTAAAAAAAGACCCAAGTGTCGGTAAATGGAACCGATCTCAGTCAGGTAGGGCGTAAAGTTTCGCCATTGCGCCCCCCCAAACTCGGCAGCGCATGGTCTTAGAGTTTGTATACCATGTGCCAAGCGATGTGTCAAGAGTCCCCGGTAATCGGTACCATGACACAAAATTTGATGAGCCCGTGCCCGGCTAAGCCTACGCCCAATAAATGTAGCATTGCGTTGCGTTCTCTGAACACGCCTAAGGTTGTCGTCGCCATTTCTCGGTACTACATCCCTGCGACCGAACATGCGTCCCATGGCCGATGTAACTACGTCGACCGCTTATAGCGTCAATTATTTGAGGACTCCCATGACCAACCGTTTCAGATTTATCATCGATAAACATTCAATTACCCTTCGAAAATTGGGGTTGTGGCGAAGGTGATCCGCGCTGCACAAGGCAACCTTCAGACTTCTTCTGTGAGGAAGCATAATGGCGTAAAATTTCGTTAGCTAACTCGCACGCCACATCTCCGTAGTACAGTAAAAAATCGTGAGACATAGGATCTCATTTGAGTGGTGACAACCCAAGATCAAGATTCAGGTGGTCATCTATCATCGCCTCTTGAAAACCAAGGGTACACGGACGGGGCTGCAAGAGAACTCAGGCTCAGGTGAACCAGACAGTGGAGGGATATAGCTTACGCATTAGTCAAGCCTAGGCTGAAGTTCGTTACACGCGCAAAGCGTTCTTCAAAGGTCTCGCCTGCGAATTCGGGCTCTTCCTTGATTTCTATTCTATACCTCGATATCATTATCGTGATGACGGCTATGCTCTCTGTTTCAAAGAATCTGAAACAAGCGCGGATCAGTACTGTCGATTGCCACGTATCACGACAAAGCCTGCTCGCACCGTCTCCCGATGCACCCCCGGGCACCTGCAACGAATTCATGAGGCATGACCAGATACCTGACAGAACCAAACCGACCTGAGCTGAATGTCATGAATGCATCCCGTGGCCAGTCCTTGAGGAATCTCTCCGGCTGGAATGCATGCGGGTCCTTCCAGTACCTCGCTGTGAGACATCGGTAAGAACCAGTCTTTGAAATGAAAGGAGGGTTGGTATACGGTTATAATGCAGGCCCGGCACGTGAAATTCCAATTCTGTTCCAGCAGGGACGGGGAATGTTGTCTTTCCGCCGTATGCATTATCCACTGTCAAGCTGGTATCTTCCGCAGCTTTTTTGTGGATCGTCGGCGCCTGAGGTTACACAGCCGACGTTGGCTTAAAACTATGGACCATCTAATTAGACGCACCGGTGGGCTGCACCACGCTGTCAGCCTTGCTTGAAAAGTAATTGTAATGTGCACTCACAACATCCTGAGCGTTTCATTTAAAACGCTTCGAGCCCGAGAGGATGAGAACTTGCATGCTGATATGCAATCAATGAACTTACGCTTGGGAGCGCGTGAACCGGTTCATGTCTTCATAAGTCTACAAGGAATCAGTACTTTGGTAAGCTCGGACGATATAATAGATCCTACAGGTATCCTATTTATCTCCTTCATTATGGACTTGATTTCCTGAAACAAGACCTCTTGTTCGTCGGGGTGAAGGGCCAGTAACGCAAAAGCGAAGCAGAGTGCATGGGCTGACGTCTGGGGTGGAGGGAACGCTCAAATTCAATACTACAAGCGGAATATGGTGGCCCTACCTCATGTCCAGCGAGGAGTAAGATGAACATATTGCCTGGGACAGCGAATGTGAGCATTCTTCATGAACGCGATACGGTACGACAAATGGCACTTACCAATGAGTTCATCCTCAGTTATCGACACGCTGCCATCTGGGTTGTCATGCGCCGCGTCCAGAAGGTTACTAAACATATCGTGACGCTCTTCCTTTATCTCTGCGCCTCTACGAGCATCCACCATCTCTACCATATATAGCTGTCCGCCGCGTCAGTTGTGGAGACAGAATAGCCTAGCTGGGACAGGTCACCTTCAGCTCGTTGAATGCCAGGTTCACCTTCCTCGTGTGTGCCGTTAGATTCATTGCCCAGTTGGGAAGAGTTATCTTTAAGAACAGTTGTTGAGACACGATGTGAAGCGCATCCTTGAAAGTCATCCGGTGGCCGGGGGGAACAACCAAGTCTGAAGTCCATGTAACCCTGCGACCAAAGCCTACATTCCGTTGAAGCGTGAGAATGAAAGGGAGGAACGAAATAAAAAGTACCTGCGACGCCGACGACAAAAAGGGCAATCTGGCAGAGACGTTAGAAAGAGTGTAGCGGAGGGTCCACACTTACCTACTGGAAGAGTAATGTCTAGGCAGTGATCCAACACGACTTCGGGATTGTCTCCCCAGACATTGTCGAAGAGGTCGAACGTGATGCGGACGGTTTCGTCCCATACCAGCCGAGTATTTCTCTAGAGATTGCGTTAAAAAAAATGGTGACTTCGACAGCAAGTACATACCTCTGAGAAAGCCGGGGCAGTAGCGGTTCGGAACCTTTTCCACTCTTCTCCTTCTGAGGCTATGACGTTGTTTCCAAAAGCCAACAGCATAGAATATAGGTAGGCGGGTTTGGGAAACCTAGCACGAGAACTTGTCACCTCCTAGAAAACACAAACCAAAGATCAGATACATCCGGTTTTCAAGGCGGTGAGTCCCGCACTTTGATAGTCGCCGCATCCGCAAGAAAGATGGTAGTCCTTGGCCACGGGATCAGAGTGATCTGCGCAGTAGCATCCGTTCCCGCGGCGACAAAATCTGCTGAGATCGTGAGATTCGCATAAGCACTAGTTACACGTGACACGTCCTTGCCTTGATACTTCGTCCTGAGCATCCACGGAATCCCTCGACTCACATATGGGATTGCTGGGAGTCCTTCCTCAAGCACCCGTATCATAAACCTCTTGGGTCGAGAAGAAGACGAGGACCCGAGAGGTGTCTGCCAAGGACCAATGTACCTCTAGTTCATATCGTTTTCTAGACCATTGGGGGTACTTACCCAACGTCGCGGATAGCCCTCCGGAACCCCAAAAGGATGTGGATTAGATATACCCCCAAAAGCGAAAGGAGGACAAGAAGAACTGAGGGCATGACTATCTGCTAACGCGTAGTGCAGAGCGGGGTTGGTAGGATTGAAGAAAATAGCAAGCATTCCGACGATCGTAGCTGGCTAAATAATCTATGCGCATTGACCGAGGCCCAAGGCCTTCCGACAACGTGGAAGTCACTTAAGGGTGGACCCTGATAGAATTCCGAGAAGCCGGCCACGTGTCATTACATACCTGCTACGCCAGTCGAGCAGAGAATATTTGTACATTTTGTTCTCTTCTGTTTTCATCTACGGACGTCATCCTGAGTTTCCTCCAAACCATGCGCGTTGCGATCAAGTCCAAAACTAGCGGGCGATAGTCCCTTGTGACATTGTGACCCTGGATGATCGACGATGCCGATTGGAAATCGCCTCGTGCCACTTTCCACGAGATCTTTTACGTGGACTCGCGTACCTACCGTACCGCGTGCCTGACCCCCTTTGGTGGTCCGGTAATTCAAGTGTCAAGTTCCATGGTCCCCGACTGAGGTGATGCCTGAGCAGAGATTCAAGGTAGGAGGGTATTGAATCTTGCCTCAGGCTCATCGCCCGCTGAACCCTCAAAACTTGGCAGATCATGAAAGGCGTTTGAAGTGCGCCAGCTTAAGGGTGTGAAGCGGTGTAAACCGTGTAATTGATCTTCCAGGCTTCTGCAGCGCCTGTTACTTTGTACCTGTGCCCACGGCGCACTGGGGTCCTGACATGTGAGACCACACCCCCGAACGTGCTTTTTTGTACTAAGTTAAATTTGTATAGATCTCCCATATATATGATCTTTTATCTATAGAACCAATGTTATCTACTGTTTTTTTTGGGGAGAATGGCTAGTGATGGGAAAGTCAAGGGGAAAGTACTTGGCAACTACTTGGCAGAGGCCCCCTGAAAGCCCTAAGACATGTTAAATACGGAAAAACCGGATTTCGGGCCAATTGTAGATGACAAAAAACCTTCCAAAAGTGGCAAATTTGTAGTGAATGCTGTATTCAACCGTCGCATTGGGCCCAGAGGACTCTCAGAAGGGACCCAAGAGTAGGAGACAGACATATCAAACGTCAAAAAATCGAATAAATTAGGGAAAAATATAAAAAAATTACACTGTGGTTGTCTTTACAATTCCTCATCTTTTGGGGAAGCTAGTTTTGTTTGGAGAGTGCGAATGACCCAATAATCGATGACCTGGAGTAACTATTTGCCAAAAATGGACGAAGTGCGATTGACGACAGCACCATGTCAATCTGATCACTCGAAAGCCAGCAGTTTGACAGAAATGTCGCCATCTCCAAGAATGTAAGGCGTGAATGGAGGATCTGTATATCTGAGTTCCAAGGGGTGGTCTGCAAAATCAGATGTACATTGTGAACCTCATCATTAAGAACTAATAAGAAGGGGTCACTCTGTGCAGCTTTCTCAAGCCATCCTAATGCTGCTTTCCACTCCCGTCTCACATGAATGACCTTGGAAAGCAAGCTCCAGAACTCAATCAGTTTGAACAAGAAAAATGACGTGGATGTCTTGCAAGTCCAACAATGATGGACACCTTGCCATTGAGCATGGCTTGCCTGGAAGCATTTCGGAGACCTTCAACAAAAGACGCTGGAGGAACTGGGCAAGAGATGTAAATGGCGACACTTTCAGTAGGTGGGTGGTTGGAAAAGCATAGTTCTGGATCCACGGAAGGGATAATAGTCGGGAAGGTTGGGAGACATAGAGCGAGGAGATCATAAACTGAGAGGGTGTCAGATGGTAGAAGTGTACGTGTGCCTGCTGTTAGCGTGAGGCATTGTGTGAGTTCCTGTTCGTCTTCAGTGGGAGTGTCATTGTGCTCCCTCCAACTGGTTCAGAGGAGACATGTGCCATTGGAAGGAGAGGGTTTGTGTTGCAAGGATTGAGAGTTGTGCATTTCAGCGGTGTCAGAGAGTCAGAGAATCAGACGAATAAGTTGTACCAAAGCACCAATTAATTTTTATATTGCAGAACGAATAATATGGTACATACAACAAAGAGGCCGAGTGTGTTGACAGATTGTGGAAGCAGAAGACTAGCAGAAGCGTCAAGAGACAAGACTGAGACACCAGAGTGACAACGCAGTTCCAATTTGAGGCAGAAAAATGTGACGCGCACCCACAGAACTGAGAATTGTGGTTGACACAATATACAACATATTGTTCCAAGTCCGAAAGGCAGCCTGCTAGTGGGGTGAAAGTATTTGACAGTCGTATCTGAGGTAAGACCACTTTGAAGGTGGTAAGTAGAGGATGTCCACAAAATCGTTATCCAAGTTTTTGCCCATATAAGGAAGGTTTGTGGTGGACACGTATTTAACCTCACTGAGAGCTTTCAGGGGGCCTCTTGGCAGTGGATCTTCTTCGGAACTGGTCGGGCCGATGCAAAGGGCAGCCAGCGCATTGCTTGGCGCATTGCGATTCGGACTGGAGGATCCTTGGAAGATCCATGGATGCAGGTCCCATGGAGCTGGCACCTCATAGAGGAACGGCCGCCAGTTACCAGTCACCGGTCTCGCTCGACGAATGTGGCGTGAACACGGAGTGCGGTACAGTATATTCCATTTGGAGAACCAGTCCTTCTCTATCCGGGTTACCCCGACAAGGGCAAGCACGGTCGTCTCCGCGTTCAAATTTAACAAGCTCACGCCTGATGCATGATGCATGATGAGTCGCGAGATTACGCTCTTGAAGCGAGCGTAACGGGCCGATGGCTGTCGACGCCCTTCAATTTCTCAGCACTTTGTCTCCGCGGGAAGGGCGGTCGCAAGACCGTAACTGCCACTGAATGTCGTCACGACGTGGGGTACTATAGAATCCCCACGACGGCACTAAACTTGTGTGTCCGCCTTTCTCCAACTTATAACTTCCGCTTCTGCTAATTTAAGGACCTCCTTCCGCACATTTGGACCTTCCGATCTCATAAAAGGTGGTATTGCGCACCGTCCAAAATTCGAAGTGGTTGGAATGCTTTACACACTTTTGGTGAGAGGGTGGTGATATCAATGGATCGGTAGGAAGCCGTTTGATTAGTTACCCGTTTCATGTTATCTTTTTCTGAAAATTAGAGTTCTGCAGTGGCTGAGATTGATTCGCCCTCCACAACACAACGTGAGTTCAAGGCTTCTTACAATCGCGTCCTGGAGTGAAAATCTCATTAACTTAGCTAACCTTGATAACGATTGCGATCCGCACGCCACAATTCCGTGGTGAAAACGACGCCGATGAGATGAGAGATAACCCCAAGTTTTAAACTTAGGTTATTATCGCCTGTTGAATACTAGCGGAACGCGGACGGGGCTGAAAGAGATCTCAGGCAGTGGTGAACGAGAAGGTGGGATCTGCCTACGTAGTGATCACATATAGCTTGACGGCCGTTATGCGCGCATAGCGTTGTTCGAATGTCTCGCCGATGAATTCGGGCTCTTCCTTGACTTCAACTTTATACCTGGACAAGATCATCGCGATGACGACTATACCCTCAGTTTCAAAGAATCTCAAAGAAATGCGAATCAGCACTTCGCCACGTTGTCAACGATCAAGTCCGCTCGCACCGTCTCCCGATGCACGCGCGGGCACCTAAATCAAATTCATCATGCACTACCGCCTGTAAAGACGGAACCAAACATACCTGAGCCAAACGGCATGAACGCGTCCCTTGGCCAATCTTCAAGGAATCTCTCAGGCCGAAATGTGTGGGGGTCCTTCCAATATTTCGCTATGAGACTTCGGTAAAGGACATTACTTGAGATGGAGGAAGGCTCAACACAAGGTTATGATGCAGGCCGGAAACATGAAGGTGTACGTCCGTTCCAGAAGGGACAGGGAATGTTGTCTTGCCACCGTCAGCATTATCCACTGTCAGGTTTGTATCTTCCGTAGCCTCCTTGATTATTGCTGGTACCTGAGATCACATGGCTATCATGGGCCGATTGCTACCACTAATGATCAGACGCACCGATGGGCTATACCGCGCAGTTAGCTTTGCTTGAGAATCTAATAGAAAAAGGCACTCACAATAACCTGAGTGTTTCATTCAAGACGCTTCGAGCCCCACCGGATGAGAACTTGGATGTTGGTATGTAATCAATGAACTTACGCCATGGCGCGCGTGAACTTGTTCATGTCTTCATAAGTCTGCGAGGGATCAGTTCTTCCGTAATCTCGCGACATGATCTGGTGTGTCCTACAGGTATGCCATTTAGGTCGGCCATTATACCCTTGATTTGCTGGTACAAGCGTTCTTGCTCATCAGGGTGGAGAGCCAGAAGGGCCAACGTAAAGCAAAGAGTATACGCTGTCGTCTGCAATAAAGTGACGATTTAAATTACACCACTGGCGGAATGCTGTTGCCCCACCTCCTGCCCAGCGAGAAGGAAGACGGACATATTCGCTGAGATGGTGAATGGGAACGTTTTTCATGAGCGCGATATGGTGCAACGATTGGTACTTACAGATGAGTTCTGCCTCAGTCATCGCTTCGTTTATATCTTGATCGGTGTCCGCCGCGTCCAAAGTCCACTGAACAGGTCGCGACGTTCTTCTTTGGACTCCGCGCTTCTGCGAGCATCCACCATTTCTAGCGTATATTTCTGTCCGCTGCGTCAGCCAAGGAGAAATAACAGATGCCGAGTTGGTACAGGGCACCTTCACATCGTTGAATTCCAGGTTTACCCTCCTTGTGCACTCCGTTAGATTCATTGCCCAGTTGGGGATACAAGCCTTCAAGACCATATTTCTAGGCAAGACGCGAAGCGCCTCCTTGAAAGTCATCTGGTGGCCGGGGGGAACAATCAAGTCTGCAGTCCATGTGACCCGGCGACCAAGCCTAGATTCCATTAGCACGACAATGCAATGATCGAGTAAGAATGATTACCTGCAGCACCGATGGCAAAAAGGGCGATCTGACAGAGAAATGGGAAATATTGTACGGGAGATTCTACACTTGGCCTACCGGAAGGGTAATATCTAGGCAGTGGTCCACCACTATTTCGGGACTGTTTCCCCAGACATTGTCGAAGAGGTCTAACATGATGTGAACAGTTTCGTCCCATACCAGCCGGATATTTCTCTAGAAATCACGTTGAGGAAATGGCGACTTCGACAGTCAGGTACATACCTCAGAGAAGGCTGGAGCAGAGATCTTTCGATACCTTTTCCATTCTTCCCCTTCTGAGGATACGATGTTGTTTCCCAAAGCCGACGAAAATAGGGTGACAGGTTTGGGAAACTTGGAGCGAGAAGATGCCACCTCCTACAAACCACAAACCAAGATCAAATACATCCGTTTGGAGACACAGCATCCTTACTTTGATGGCGGCTGGGTCCGCAGGAAAACTGTAGTTTTTGACCTGGGAAACATGGCGATCTAGTCCAATGTCCTTAACATGCATCCCTCCGTGTATGGAGTGCAGCAAACTCACATAGCGATAGCATCCTTTCCGGCAGCGGCGAAAACTACGTGAGAGGGATGACTCAAATAATAACCTCTTGCACTGGTGGCACGCCCATACCTTGTACTCCTCCCTGAGCGTCCATGAGACATCCAGACTGACACATCGAATCGGTGGCAGTGCGCGCGCGATTAGCTGTCCCAGAAACCACTTTGGATCTAGAAGGAGGCGAGGACCGAGAGTTGTCTGCCAAGGTTCTCTCGCTTATATCGTTTCTAGGCCGCAGGATCACCTACCCAACGTCGCAGATAGCCTTCCGGAATTTCAACAGGGTCTGCAGTAAATATAGGCCCAGGAACCAAAGGAGGGCAGCGAAAGCTGATTGCATTTCGGTTTGTGAGAGAGCGCAGAGCAGGGGTGGAGGGAATGGTTAAGAAGGAAATTTGCCCATACTAGGCCTGTCTATATAGATAAGCAATGATACCAAGCTGAGGGATATTAACTTACGTGGAAGTCATTCGACGGACTCTGCAAGACCTGATCCAGGCTGACCATGTTTCACTAACCAATACAGTGAAGTGAGAAGCACGCGCATGATCCGCTACTAGTGTATCATATGAGAGCCACGTGAGAACCATGACCCGAAAGTTGGGGATCAGAAGAGGTCACCAGTGGAATAATGGGAGTGCATGCAAGTTTCACAAACAGACACGGCATGTCGTTGGGATGGACTTACTCAATGATTTGCCGGCGTGGACACTTGGTGGACACGGTGCAGTACTGTACGATGTGTAGTGCCAGTACAAGTGCATCAGAAGGTTTCGGGTTTTTCCAGGTTTTTCTCGGGTTTCCCCTTTCGTGAACCCGAAAACTTGGAAACCCGCAAACCGGGCAAGTACGACACTGCGGCACAGCCTCTTTGAGGGTGGTTGCTTCAACTTGCTTGATTACCAGGTAATTTTTAGACCGCAAGCTTACTGTTGTGGGCTAAGTCGCAAGTGAACAGTTTATTGCATTGGTTCACTATTGAGGCCCTTTGAGGTGGTGATGCGCTATTGTGCCGCATTACAATGAAAACAGACCCTCTGGCTATTCGATCTCGGTGAATTAGTATAGTGTTCGATCGTAAGAAAACAACCATTCCAGTGTGTGCTACCGTACACGAGATTCGGACGTTCTTAACCCGGCGCATGCATCAGAAGAGAGGAAAGTGCGCTTCTAGCGTACAGTACTGATCCTGCAACGTGCCGTGTAAGAACCTCCAAAACCTTGCGCCGCATTTCCATGTCCGTGCAAGTTCTCGAATCGACGCTCGAGATCTCCTACTCGGCATCGCGAATATGCTCATCTCCGCCCACATACCATTGAAGAATATCGTCTACCGTGTATAGGAGCATGGTCGAGGCTGATACGTTCCGGATATTCAAAATCCGAGAGTACCCCACGGCCATGGATAATCAGGTCGCAAATGATATTAAGCAGTATATGTTGCGTCCCGAGCGATCCTTTGCTCTTCTCCCAATGGGATGTAATAATCTTGAAGGTGCCGACGTAGACGACGCTACTTGACTCGTGCAATGAAGGAATCGATAGAAGTTGTCTTAAGGACTCGGAGGAAGAAAAGTTCGACCGTATATCCAAAACCACCGCCGTCGCGTAGATCTTGCAAACGCCATAGTTGACGCTCCATCGAGCCATGGGGCAGGCGCAGTGAAACCGGGGCTTGGTCGACGAATTTCAGGCTTTCAAGAACCTCTTTGTATCCGTCGGCGACCTACCCATCGAGGACTTCACGAAGCTTCGAGCCAAGTCTGGCTAACGCTTGAACTTGTTGTCCAGGGAAGATCAATTGGAGAGTGACTGAGGCTACCTGTGGTTGGCGTAATGAAAGTATCGTTTATCGAGGAGGAACCGGGTTGGTGTCGCTCGTCGAATGACACACCAGGAAGTTGCCGCGTCCATCAGCACAAATGCGAAAAATTATCTTGTACTTGAAAGTGGTTTGAAAGCACACCAATCACTCTAAGCGAATGCCCGAATTGTAAACATCCCAATACGCTTTACACCCCCAACCCGGCCAAGCGTCCCAAGGTTAACCTAGCAATTTGGGACTCATTTTCATTACAAATAAAAATAAGGATGTGTGATCACCAATAAAAAATTTCAATTCAGCGGTAACTCTGTGTGACATTGGGCTGAGCAAGTGGACAAACCACATGGTGTACCAGACCATGGGTCGGTGTCTGCCATTGGATGGTGGCAACCAGCGCTCAGCTCATTGTCGGTCTGTCCTGAGGTTGCTCTGCATCGCGTCCCCAGGATGGCCCATCAACCATACCCTGTTTGTCTTCCCTGTCATTCCCTGTCCTTGTCCCTGTCAACCTCCGAGGTCTCCTAAATTATTTGGCTTTTTCTATATTAATAAGCAGTTCAAGAAGAAATAAGTCGCGTCAACTCTGTGTTCAACTCTTGTTTTCCTCCCTCACCGGCCTCACCCTTACTCCCTCCATCCCTCCACCTTCTTCATTTCACCACACCTTTGGGCATGCAAGCGGTATGTGTTTATCATCTCCCTCCTTCTCCACTTCTGTTGATGATGAGTTGGCCTCCCTTTTTTTTAGCAGTCTTCTGCACTGTGTTCCCCCTTTGCGCCCACCTTCCCCCCACATCTGCGCCCCCTCTGAGGTAGTGTGATAACAATAGGTTGGCTATAGTAGTTCACTTAGCTACCTACATTTTGTAGTCCTCGTACTGTGAATATCAACTATTTTTTCTGCTCATTTTGTGCTGGTGTACTGTTATAAGCTCAAGGTCCCATGGTCAAACACAGAGCGCTGGCTCAGCGTCCTCAGGATGGATGCCAGTTCAACCGTAGGATGCTTTGGCTGTCATCACTCGGTTATCCAGACCACTTTGCTGGGGATCTATTACAGTTGAAAACCGAGATTTTTTGGCTTTCCACTCCGTCTCACGCTTAGAGGCTCCTGGGCAACAGTTAGGCACAAAACTAAGGGCAGAGACTACCCATAATGGGGTGCGCTTAGCATCCCACTCCGTCTCATGATCAGTGGCTCCCAGATTTATTGTCACATAATACTATGCGTAAAGTCCAATTTTAAACTAATCTCCAATTTTAGTGCAGCCAGCGCTGACTCATGGTCCAGCTGTCCTGAGGATGTGCGCTTGGGTTGGGGGTGTACTGTCTATCAGCAGAGCTAATTCACTTATTATTTTCCTGTAAAATAATAGTCACTTAGGTATATTGGAATTTAACCTGTGTATTGCATGACCAATAAAGTCTTTCTATGATATTAATTGTGGTTATGATTGTAATTAAGCATTAAAGTACCAATCCGGATCAAGTGCTTTTACTGTCTATCAGCTGAGCCAATTCGATTATTATTTTCCTGTAAAATAGCAGTCACTTATGCCTATTGGAATATAGTCCACGTATTCCATAACAATAAAGTCTTTCCATGGTATTAATTCTGTGTTAGATTATCAATCCGGGCCAAGTGCTTAAACTGTCTATCATTGAAGCTAAATCGATTACAATTTGCCAGTGTTTTCTTTGTTGATTGGAATGTAGCCTGCGACATTGTCGCAGTTGTACACAACTCCAGTAGTTATTTCCCCATTTGTTACGTCCCAGGTCATACCACGTAGCTGACCTAACCCATAAGCGATGGGACGTGACTAGGGGTGTTTACGATTCGTCTATGACCGCTCGCCGTGTTCTTACTCATTCATACGATGTGGATTACTGATAGTATTACGGTTCGATGACTGATGATTAGTGGACGCATTACTGTACGATTACATATGATTAGTGGACGATCACTCAGCAGTAGTAGTAGTGGCTGTATCGCTGATGAAAGCGTACAGTCAGGAATCGGTTATAAGGTAGCTATCGACTGATGTAGTCGATAGCTTTACTGTCTTGTATCATTCTCCAATCCAGTCGGGTTCTCATCTCTCGATCACCGAACGCGAAGTTCCCTTAGGGAGGCTCTTTCAGGAGTCCTCATATCAGTCACACCTTCGTGTGTTGACACGCGTCGCTAAGTCACGTTATCTGCCATCGCGTGGTCAGGTCTAAGTCAGACCTCGAATGTAACACCATTGCAATAGTAAGCTAGAATACCAATCCACAACAAAAGTCTGTGTTGTGTGCTATCAACTTTGGATGATTTTGCGACTTGGAAATCCTCAACAGTCTGAGTATACCTCCAACCTATTGAGCTCTCTTTTATGTACTTAAACTGATTTGCTAAGTTATCAATGCACCAGATGAATTAACATACTGTAGGGACTTGTGAGTGCTTAGTACAGTTGGACGGGTGTTCCAATTGATCACTTGACTTTCAATCGCTGCTAGGTCTCACCCTAGCTTTCAGACGGCTTGAAAATAATACTTCTCGCTTTGCATTCACTCGCAGTATTACTCATGCATACATAAAGTGTTCATATTCGTGAGCAATGTATAGTACAGTTACAGGGAATGTCTGCAAACCCATTATCGTTCACCTCAACCTCGGATTCTACGCGGGTCTGGTCCTATTTGCATGGTTTTGGCACAGTGCTTCACTGGTGTATATGCGCAGATTGTCTTCTTCATCACTTGTCCCCTTGCTGTTGCGTTTGCCATGTGAGGGCCCTGCCCTGTCTTCATTGCTGTGGTCGTATCCGCCTTCTTCGGTGCTTGTCTCTGAGCTATTGTGTTTGCCGCACGAGGGCTCTGCCCTATCCTGTTCATCTTCATCTCCGCCTTTGTCTTCGTCACCATGATCATTGCCTGGCACATGTGAGGGACGAAAGGGGCCTTGTGCAGGTGGGGGTGTGGGTGAGCGTGCTTGTAATATAATATAGATGTCAGACCCCTCATGTATGACTAGAGGTCACTTACCTTCTGTAGGCTCAATAGCATTGACTCGAGCGGACAGCTTAGCCACACGACGTTTTGTGGCCTGCATCTTCGCCTTGGCCAGGGCCCCGTTGATTGTTGGGCCAGTGCTTATTCTCATGACCTTGAATCCATTTTTGTTACTGAAGACCTCCCTATGAAACATCAATAGTAGTGTGATGTAAATATGAAGCGATTCACTCACATGTTCCACCACTGAATGGTGTCTTGTTTCCAGTCCTCATCTTGATTGAAAATCTTGATGATCATGTTGAAGAAAACCTCATAGTCGAAGAGGCCGTCCACGGCACTCCAGTTTGCCTCTGAAGTTATAGCGAATTGTGCCTGCTGTGGAGTGAAGTGAACAGTCTATGATCTCAGAAACATATTGGCTGAGACTCACCTGAACTGTGGCATATGCTATCATCTCTGGTGTGATACAAGTTATGTCATATCGCTTGAGAATCCCGCTTCTTGTCGTCTTGCTCTTTGTGGTCGGTGCCTCCATCGCCGTACTTGGCGATGTGAATATCGCTTGGAAGCACTGCCGAGTTCAGCAGCCATCGGTATGATGAACAAATGCTAGACAACTTACTCGGATGAGGTAGTACCCTCGCATATAGCCAATGTAGACGTCCTCGGGGTCATATTTGTTCAGGTCTTCGTAGAGGAATGACGGCGAAAGATCAGCTGTGACTGGATATGCCTCATCCCCACCATTGATCTTCGCCCGAATACTATGGGAGAGTCAGCATACAATGTAATGGTGCATACAGATCTTACCTGGTGGGGTTTCTATCGAAATCCTTGAGATAATTGATTGGTAGGATCATCCGGCTGAGGACTGGATGATTGAAGCCTTGATCGACTTTGCCCTGCAGCATCAAGTCTATGGCGGGATCTGTGGATTTCTCTTGAGCGAGATCGGATGCACGTATTTTGAGCACATGGGCGTTGTGATGAGTGTCTCACTGTTTAATCGCAACAGCGAGACCAAGGATCACGAGGAACAGGGTGGCTAACGTCGAACCAACAAGGAAGTAGAACAGGGACAGGGAACAATGGACCACGAGTAACAAGACAAGGATGAGGAACAACCCAATGATGGGAAGCTGCTCTGAAGACAAGAATGTACAAGTGGGGATGTCGCAAGTGGACAGTCTGAGGGACTGTCTGTTACATTGCTCCAGCTTATATACCTGAATACATGGTCTGTGCGTACTTTAGGGGAGGCCCAACTCCGCTCCACGGGTGGGCCCATGGAATACTCTAGAAGCGTTCTAAAGATAGCATGGAATGTGCTGGAAGGTTTCTAAGTATATCGTCCAATGGCATTAATCCCTGACAAGCTCCGCTCGTCAGGTGTTTGATCAACAATCTTCGTTTACCGATCAACGGACTTTGTTTATCAATCAACAATCTTTTGTTGATTGATCAACAAACAAGTCATGTGAGGTCATCTGACCTTTCGCTTGGTAAGTCCCGGTTCCGGACCGGGTCTTTCTTGAATAGGAAGGAAAGGATTATCCAATCCTTTCACGCGCGTCGTCTTGGCTAGTTCCACTAGTCCATTACTTCGTATCCCTGAGTTTGTGCGCGCGTTCCCTTGCGCATTCCTGGGTATTCCGGATAAGTCACTGACCGAGGCATAGGTTCGTGACAGTATCCCCTCTTTAAGGCCGTGCTGCGCCGTCAGCACTCTTAGATTACTTGGTCGGGGTGCAGAGGGGTTTCTGGTATGGAACTGGTGAACCAGGAGTGATGCATGTTTCATTTGTGATGCAGGGAGCCATGAGTTTTCGGAACTAGGGTAGCCCTTCCACTTGATGAGGTACAAGATCCCTTTCTTATTGGGTGACACTTTGGACTGGAGTACTGTTTCGACTTCGTAATGTTCTTCTTCTCCTTGAACTATATCTGGAGGAGGTCTGGTGAAGTTAGGTCCATGCGCAGGGGTTTCTTTGTATGGTGATATCAGGGAACTGTGGAAGACTGGGTGGATTCGCCATGACTTGGGTAGTTGGAGTTTACAGTTAACTCCCCATGTAGATAGTACTTTGAATGGACCATGGCGTCTAGGGGCTAACTTGGCTTTGGGGTGTGTGGTGTGAACATTGGTTCCTTCTAACCAAACTAGGTCTCCTGGTTTGAACACATGGGAAATGGTGGGTACTCTGGATCTTTTCATGACTTCCGCAGCTACTTTTAGGGCTGCTGTAACCTCGGATCGTACTTGGTCTAAGGTACGAAGGCGTTCTTCTACCGTGGGAATCTTGGTAGCGAAATTTACTGGAGGAATGAATTCTGGTTTGAATCCGTACCAGACTTCGAAGGGAGATCTTCCTGTGGCGCTGTGTTGGCGAGCATTGTGCGCGAATTCCATGAAGGGTATCAGTTCTACCCAATTATCTTGCTGGAAGTTGCAAAAGACGCGGAGATACTGTTCCAACTCCTGATTAACTCTTTCTGTTTCGCCATCTGTTTGGGGGTGGAAGGCTGTGGACATGGTGGACTTGACTCCCAATCTTTCCCAGATTTCTTGCATGACTTTAGAAGCGAATTGGGGTCCTCAATCCGAGATAACTTGGCGTGGTAGTCCGGTTCGTCTCCAGACATTCTTCATATACAACTTGGATGTTTCTTCGGCTGTGATGGTTTTATTACAAGGGGTGACAATGGTGGCTTTGCTGAGGCGATCCACTACCACAAATAAGGAGTCGTATCCTTGGGAGGTAGGGAGGTCTGTGATGAAATCCATGGTGATAACTCCCCAAACGTCTGTGGGTACTTGGTTTGGTAACAGTGGTACTTGAGTTCTTGGTTTGATTTTGGTTGCTTGGCATGTGGCACATCCGTCCACGTAACTCTTGACAAAGGTGGATATTCCTGGCCACCAGAATTCTCTTGATACTATTTCGTAGGTCTTCCATCTTCCTGGATGTCCTGTGGCTACATGGTCGTGATATTTCTTGACAATGTCTCTTCGAAGAGCGTCATCTTTTGGAATGTAGACTTGTCCTCTGAATAGAATGATCCCATCTTCTAGGTTCCATTCTTCTAGGCCCTTTACAATGGATCTTGGGCCATTCTTCAAGATAGCTTCTATGGCGATACTGACGTCTTTATCATATTCTTGGCTTGACTTGATCCTTTGGCGTAATGTTGTATCTCCTAATACTGTGACTGCCGTTGGGCGGGTTGCGCGAATTGTGAAAAACTTGGTGTCCAAGAGGACACGCAACTCGTCTTCAGTTGCTATCCCCTCTTTAAGATCTGGACGCCTGGACAGCGCATCTGATTTATTCTGTACGCCCAGTTTGTGAACAATGGTGAACTTGAAGCGTGAAAGGAATAAAGCCCAACGTGCTTGACGTCGTGTGAGCTTCTGTTTGGTGGCAAAATAGACTAGATTGCCATGGTCGGACCAGATTTCAAGATTATCTTCTCGACCTTTGAGGTAATGTCTGAAAATATCCAAAGCGCGGATAATGGCAAGGAGTTCTTTATCATGAATTTCGTAATTCCGCTCTGCAGGTTGCAAGGACTTAGAATGGTACGCAACCGGGTGCCATCTGTTCAGGGCATCTGGTTGTTCGAGAATGGCTCCCGTGGCAAAATCACTAGCGTCGGTGATGAGTCGGAAGGGTTTGCTATGATCAGGGAGGGCAAGAACAGGGGCTGTAACGAAAGCCTGGATGAGGGTGCGGAACGCGGATTCTTGTGAGGTACCCCAGAGGAATGGAATCTCCTTCCTAGTGAGGTCAAATAAAGGCCTGGCAATGGTAGAAAAATCTTTGATAAATTGGTGGTAGAAGTTACAAAAACCGAGGAATGCTTGGACATGTTTGACTGTGCGTGGAGTAGGCCAATCTGTGATTCCTGCGACCTTAGCAGGGTCCATCTTGAGTTGTCCATTTGAGATGACGATCCCAAGGTATTCAATAGA